>VZZY01024177.1:117108-163642 GCA_013400335.1 Eurystomus gularis | reverse complement strand
AAACCCACCTGGACGTGTTCCTGTGTGACCTGATCTAGGAGATCCTGCTCTGGCAGGGGGATTGGACTAGATGATCTTTCGAGGTCCCTTCCAATCCCTGGCATTCTGTGATTCCTGAGCCCAGCTCCTGAACCTCGTTCCTGTCTGCTGCTGAGCCCCGTCTGGGACTTTGCCAGTGCCTGCTACAGCCTCAGTGCTGATGGTGATGTAATTGCCATCAGGGGGAGGTTGGGTTTGATACTGGTTTTGTAGATATTTGTATATATCCCCTTTTATTATTATTATTATCTTCATTAAAGCTGTTTTATTTTTCTTTTCTAATCTGGAAGCCTCTCTCTCATTCTCTTCCTCTCCCATTTGGAAGGGGGCCAACAGTGATCCATGTCTCTCTCCCTTATCTTCTTTCTCTTCCTCTATTTGGAGGGGGGGGAAGAGGGGTTACAGAGAGCATCTCTTGTAGGTCTGGTGGATTGAACCTAACCTCAGCAGTGCCCTGCAGGCTTCTTTCTTTCTTCCTATCAAATACTGTTTTTCACTTGAAAAAAATCAAATAAAAATCTGTTTTATATATTTTTTAAATTGATTATTTTAATCTGTAGTTACATTACCTTGTTCATATGGCAAAGAATTCCCCTTGGAATTGGTGTGCCTGAATTCTCTTTCTGGTTGTTGAAACAGGTTGAAACCTGTTGAAACAGGTAACCATCAATTGGTAGTAGTCCCAAGATTCATAAGCACATTTTCTGTAAAGTAATGTCTCAGTTCTAAGGATTCTTGGTGCGTTAGCAGAGGACAAGGGAGAAGCTACTGGTTTTCCTCTAGGACAAAATCCCCCAAGTTGTACAGCTGGAAACAGTATTGTCAGGGATCTATACCTGGTGAGGAGATGGGAAATACAGGGAACACGAGATCACAACAAAACTTGAGTAAGAAGTGAGGTTCCCTCAAGCTCTAGCTTTGCTGAGGTCCACAATGATGGCCTCAAAACCTTCTGCAGGATTGCTAGGTCCTCTGAACTTTCTGTTGGTAGTAAATAATATATCTAAACTGTTCAGGCTTGTGCTGTGTACTGATAACCAAGCGAAGTCAGAGGGGCTCATACATTTAAACAGCACAGGGCAGCGCGGAGCAGAAATGTGAGCAGGGGCCTTGCAGCATGGCTGCGCACTGCTGCAGTAGGGCGTCCTTTGTTCAGCCACCTGGGGGGGGCTAACCGTCAGGAGAAGATTGCTGAAGTAAGACAAATGTACTCTTCTTATTCCTGCATTCAGAGCTAGTCCTCCCATCCTCCACGGTGCTGTGTGATAATGAAGTTGTACCACAAAGGTCTGGGTTTTGCTATGCCTGTAAGCACCTCAGTCTTGAGACTGCAGAGCAGTTAGTACAGCTTTGATCACATCTAAGCCTTATGAAGTCCCGCTAAATAATAAGTTCTTCGCACCCTTGCTTGCAGCCTCTCTGGTAGGCATTCTCAGGGGCTGTTTGACAGTGTGGCAAAGTTAGTGATAGTAGCTTTCCTTAACTGGTAGTTCAAAAGTTCAAGTATTCACCTTTGATACAGAAGACAGGACTTTCCAGCCTCTGGACATTGAGAATAACAATTCCTTTCAATGGAACAATCAAACCACAAGCCTGCAGGTTCTTCAGAGGTGATAACTGTCTTCATTCTTCCTGCTGAAGCCATTACTGCTTACAGAATAAGATACAGAAAATGCTGGATGAAATAACTAGTGGCTGGGGGCAATCTCTTTCTGAGAGGAAGGATTATGGGATTCCTGGCCAGCTCTCAATATTCCCCCTGTAGTTTAAAAAGTTACAGAGCAAAGCAGAAACAAGCTGTAGAGAATGGACTGTAACCAGGTTCAGTCTCTAGGTGTGTGCCCTCCTCACTGGGCTAAAGAGTCTGGTTCCTTTATTAGGTTCCTCCTGGCCTGATAGTCTGTTGGGCTTTTTGCACAATGGTAATGTGGTCTCACCAGGGTGGAATATTCAGCGAGCAGTGGGAGATGCTCCATGTGGCAGGGGGATCTGTGTTTGAGCCCACAGCTCCTTAACTGAGAGAATAATCGAGCATGGGCCCATCACAATATGCTGCCATAGGAAAGATGGACATCTATACCGTCACTTTTTGAGGGAATGCCTGCACCGTATTTTGTAGAGAGCCTAGGCCTGTGATGCTTGTTACACCTTATTGTACCAATCCATCTGGGATCTCTGCTGTAGAAAAGCCTCTTGTTCATCCAGCTAGGCATAAGCATGAAATAAATGCTAAACTGCTTAGCTCTTTCCAAACTGTTCTCAGACAGGGGCATACCTGCAGCTGTTTCTCCAGGGGAGCATTGCATAGGGGAGCAAAGTAAAATTATAAGGCGCCTATGCAGGAACTGCGTGGGTAGTTTTCAGGATCATCTGCTTGGGACTTACAGGCTTGCATTCCTTAGTGGATCTTGTTTACAGCCTTTAATTCTGGTATTTTGAGTCACCTAGGGCAATCTCTCTAATGGATAAAATGGGGATCATACTCATTAAAGTTGGGTATTATTTAATATTTCAAGATGAACACTAGATCTTACTATGAGCTCCCAATGCCTGTCCTCACCCCATAATTCAAGACAAAATTTAATTATTTTATACCCTTTTCTGGGTTACTCTTCTTTACAGTATCTGAGCTGTGTACAAACATTAAGGTGCTTATTGGAAAGAAGGTATTATGTCCATTATCCATATGGGAAAATTAAACAAGTTTGTCAAAGCAACATTTATCAAATGTTTCTATGAATTTAGAATGCCTGGTGTAAGACACTAGAGCTGGATATCTCGAGAATATTTAGCACCATACATTCAAACCACAACTATGTTCAATTAGATTCACAATTAACTTCACTATGCTCAGGATCATTCAAGATATCAGATACCAGAGATATCAGATTCCAGACATCTCAAATTCAGCACCAAGCAAATGAGGCATGCAGATTTAGTGTCTGTCCCTAAAATGAAATTAAAGTTTGTTATACTATGGGTGAATAAGGAGAACGAATAAAATTTTCTGAGACAGTTTTCATTCTGTCATGCCCTCACTTTTGAGTTTCCTTGCAATCCTCATGCTTTTTATAGCTTTTGTGTAAGAAGTCCCAGGTTTAAGAAAGCAAACTGGTAAAAAAAAGGGAAGGCCCCTCTGAATACCACCTTTGTCTTCCAAAGTATTGACACCCCTGCCCCCCATCTGCTATCACACCATAACTTGCTGAGAATGCACTGTGTGACCTCGTCTAGGTCATTAATAAGGACGTTAAGAGTTTTGGCCCCTGTACGGGTCCCTGAGGAACACCACCACTAGTAACTAGCCACCTTTTTGGTGGTCCTTGCACTGCTGTATCAACACTCATTGTACTCCACAGCACAGACAATTATCCATCCACCTTGTGGTACACTTTTCCACTCCATATTTCATCAATTTGTCTGTAAGGGTACTGTGGGAGACCATATCGAAGGCCTACCTAAAGTCAAGGTAAACAGCACACACTGCTTTTCCTCCTGTGCTGAGCCTGTCTTCCCCTCAAAGGTTTGTCCTTGGTAAAGCCACATTACAGCAGCTGTTCTCAGTCACCTTTGTGTCCTTCAGGTACTTGGAAAGGTCTTCCAGGAGTATATGCTCCACAATCATCTTGGGGACAGAGGTGAGACTGACAGACCTGTAGTTTCTTGGCTCTTCCATCCTGCCCTTCTTGAAGTTGCAGCAACTCAGCTTAGTGTAACCTTCTTCCTATACCATACAACGAGCAGCGGTCACTGATGCCTTCAAATCATGTCTGCCCAACATCTCAGAACGCGTAGGTATGTGCATGTGAGAAAGAATAAACAGCAAAGCTTTTGGAAGCCTAAGAGAGCAAAACTTAATTAATCTAAGGGAGAATGAAGCAAAGGAGAGCATTTTAAAAAAGAAGATATTTTATGTGGTATTCTTGCAAAAAAACCTTGCAAATGTATTATTTAAAAAATATGGAAATTCCATAGTCTGCTGCATGTGAATGTCCTGTTTTAAAGCTCATTAGAGTTTAAAAAAATGACTTTACAGCTACTTTATGTATGGATGTCAACAAAATCATAAACATGTAGTTATAACTGGCATTACAATAATTCCTTCCCACAGGACCTATCAAGATGGCATAACTGGCCATTATCTTAATCTGGGCAGACAAGCCTGATGAATACTGGGTGTTACTACAAATCTGTCAGCACTTCTGGTTAGTTAGTAGATTAAAACAACTAGATAATGCATTAATTGTATGCAAAAAAAATTATATATATATAAAGGAGTTTGCTGGAACTTCAAGTGCCTAGTGCAGAAAACTGGAATACTTCCCCAAACAGAAATTCTATAAAAAAGAAAATTGTAATTTGATACACTTAGACTTTTGCAGAAGTTTATCCAATAGCTACCCATGGCAAAGTACTGAAGAAGCATCTACTGTTTCCAACCTGGTATTTTGCTGAATTCCTGTTGCTGCTTATGGAGATCACTATCCTTTTCTGCAGAATTGTCCTGTAAAAGGGAAGGTAGTCAATGGCAACATTTCATCAGCTTTGTGGGTATGTAGTAAAACTTGTGTTTCTTGGGGGGGGGTGTGGTCTTCTTTGTCGGAAGTAATGCCAGTATCGTTCTGCTGGTGATAATTACACATAGCTTGGGCTACCTTAATAAAACACTCCTTCACATACTGAAGAGGAAAGAGTTTATCCAGCTTTAGTGTATGACTCATTTCTAGCCAGATATTCTTCAGAATATGCTACCTTGTGGTTTTGTTTTATTTATTTATTTCCTATTATTTTATATTAAGGTGTATTTTTGCTGGAACAACTTCTCTGAAAAGCTTGGTACAGCAAATAATTTTGCTTCTTTTTCTGCTTGCATGTTGCCCACAGTTATCTAAGAATTTTCCCCTTGTTCAAAATTATTGCAATGAAAATTGTAGGTCTTAATATAGAAATAATGTAACTATTTTGCTACAGAGTAAAACACCTCAAGTGAAGCTATTTTCACCTTGTAGATCACTCTTAACTCCATGGTATCCATACCTGTTATCAAAAATTAAGCAAAGCATAGTGCTTAAGTGTTTTTCTATTTTAATACATTTCAGTGTCTGGCTATATTATTCTTTATCTCTTAGTAGATACTTCACATTTTTAATTGGAAAAAATAGTCAGGATCATTTTCTGCTTGGCATTAAGTCAGAAGTATTTATAAATGGCTAGTAACACATACTAGTTAGTTTACAAATTTGTCAGATAGTATCTGCATAAGAAACAGAAGTTGTGAAGTGATACATGATAAGGATTTATTCCACAGTGTTACCAGAATCCTTGGCAAGATGAGCTCACTTGAACAATGTGCATTTTAATATGGGTAATTGCAGGCTAGTATTTCTAGGAAAGAAAAATGTACATCATTTACCTGATGGAGGACTGCATTATGAAAAGTAGCGATACAGAAAAGCGATTAAGAGCACACAGAAATGCTGTCCTGGTGGATAAATGTGGGGAGCACACTGTAGCAATTGGCATTTCGTTGGTGGAGCAGGATGTCTCGGCCTGATACCAAGACAAAAATTGAGAAACAGGTTAAACAGAACTATATGGTTGATTGGGGATCTAGAAACCCTTCTTACAGGAGAGATTTAAAAGCTTAATCTCTTTAGCCCATCAATGAATCACATATGGGCTAACTCACCTGGTATGACATGAACAAAGAGAGTAATTGTAATCATATATATCTCCAGTTCGGGAGACAAATCTTTTAAAAGATGGAGTGTTTGAAAGCTGAGCTAAGAGACTTTTTTTTATTAAAACCCAAAACCAAACAAAAAACCCCCTTAGACTAACTAAGCCTTGGAAAAAATTTAGATACATAGGCCTGTGAAGTATTCCTTGTCTCCTGAAATCTTTAAATCAAGAGGGTGGGCTTTTCCAGAGTAAGTGTTCCTGCTCTACCAGAAATTATGTATACTTCACTTGATCTAATTGTCCCCTGTATGGTCCAAAAGGTCAGGCTGGAGAATCATGGTGCTTTCCTCTGGCCTGAAAACCTGTGATGCTATGGAAAATCAAAATGGAGCAAAAAAACCCTTTTAGATGTTTTATAAGAATTTCAGAATACCTGCCATAATATTCAGATAGTGTGTGGTTAGAGACTGTAATGAATGGATTTAAAAAATAATTTCACAGACATTTTTTGCTATATTGCAGGTTTTTTTTTCCTGTTTGTATTGCTGAATTTTGATAAACAGTCACTGGAATTGTAGTGTCTCTTTTATTTAAGGCTGAATGTTACAGATACAGAATGTGTGGCCATTCAGCATGATTCGGACAGACTGGAGAGCTGGGCAAAGAGGAACATAATGAGGTTCAACAAGAATAACTGCAGAGTCCTGCACCTGGGAAGGAGTAACAAAATGCACCAGTACAGACTGGGAGGCGATCTGCTAGAGAGCAGCTCTATGGAGAAGGACCTTGGAGTCCTGGTGAACAAGTTATCCATGGGACAGCAATGTGCCCTTGTGGCCAAGAAAGCCAATGGTATCCTGGGGTGCATTAAGAAGAGTGTGTCTACCAGATTGAGGGAGGTCCTCCTCCCCCTCTACTCTGCCCTAGTGAGACCTCACCTGGAGTATTGCATTCAGTTCTGGGCTCCCCAGTTCAAGGACAGAGATCTACTTGAGAGAGTCCAGTGGAGGGCTATGAGGATGATTAGTGGACTGGAACATCTGCCTTGTGAGGAAGGTTGAGAGACCTGGGGCTTTTTAGTCTGGTGAAGAGAAGACTGAGAGGGGATCTAATTAATGTGTATAAATACATGAGGGCTGGGTGTCATGAAGAAACGGGCAACCTCTTTTCACTTGTGCCCTGCGATAGGACAAGGGGCAATGGATACAAGCTAGAGCACAGGAAGTTGCACCTCAACATGAGGAGGAACTTCTTTACTGTGAGGGTTACAGAGCGCTGGAACGGGCTCCTCAGGGACCCTGAAGAGTCTCCTCTGGAGACTTTCAAGACCCGTCTGGGTGCGTTCCTGTGTAACCTGCCCTAGATTCTATGATCCTGCTTGGCAGGGGGGTTGGACTTGATGATCTCCAGAGGTCCCTTCCAACCCCTAACATTCTATGATTCTACCCAGCCCATCACCTCTGAGAAGACTTTGTTTCCTTTCTTGATCAGTTTATCAAATCTTTTAAGACTTATATTTCCATGCTGGGTGTTCACCTCAGGATAACTTTCTGGAAAGCATATTTCTGTATTTGGTAGTGATCATAAACAACATCAAAAGCAAAATTACCGAAGCTAATTAAAAGAAATGCTAGTGGAAGAAGTAGTTCCAAAATATTAGACAGACTGGTGGGATAATTTTGAGATTTACCAGGAAATTTCCTTCTCTTTTATATTATAAACTTTTCCAGAGAAGTTGTTCCACTACAGCAAAAATATACCTTAATATAAAATAATATGAAATCAATAAATAAAATGAAAACACAAGGTAGCATATGTAGTGGCAGAACTTTTTTCTTATATGTTGATAAAATATGAACATGTTTTCCAGTGTTTATAAATGCTAATCACAAAATAACAAAGGTAATGAACATTGTAAGACATTTAGCTGGCAACATCTAATAACACCAGTGTCAGATAAACTCTTTTCCAGTATGCATATGTAGCTCTTATTAATGAAACTCAAGCTGCACCTAATTACTAGTAACAGAAAATCCCTGGCATTTACCTCCCACATACAGAGCCACACCTTGCCCTCCAGGAAATCCAGAGAGCTTCCCAAGAACTATCCAAGCTCTGGCCTAGATTTCAGCTTCTTGTATAGCATTTTACCGTAGAAGCTTGTCAGAGTCAATCCTGTCTGGTGCACAGGGTTTGACTGAACGAAGAAGTGAAACTTATCATGAAATCTAATCTTAAGTTAGACCTTTTATTGCAGTAGCTCTTTAGCTTGGTCTCATGGTTCAGCAAGTTTGGTGCTCTATGCAACACAGACTGATGCTGAAGACTATCCCTGTTCCCTACAGTAGGAGACAAAGGACAGAATCAAAACCTCCATTTCAGTAAACATGACCATACAAGATCACAAAGAAAAATTAGCTAAGATAATATTTTCCTTCGTCTGTATTTCCACTTTGATTATATTTTTCTCCTGCTTGGGAAAATATCTTATTTCCTAAGTTTGTGGGGGATTACTTATGAAAGAGACCGTATGACATTTCAGTGATGAAAAATTAGAGAGATTTTGTAGAATGGACATGAGACATGATTAAAGTATTAGAACACTCCCTTCTAATGTGGGGCTCAAGGAGTTCCACCTATTTAGCTTATCAAATAGAAGGTTAATGGGGGCCCTTTACGTACCTTTCTGTAGTAAATATCCATTTGAAAATACATGGCTTAGCTCTAGCAGACAAAGATCCAAGACCTGCGATCTTAATTTATAGTTACCCATAATTAACCATTGAGAGTTACCCATAATTAACTATTTACCAAGAATTATGGTAACTTTTCTGTTGACATTTATATCAAGATGTGATGTTTCCCCCTTAAAATGATACAATCTAGTTCAGAGAGGAACTAGTTCAGGGAAATCTGCTCTCCATTATACAGGATGTCAGACTAGAAGATCGCACAGGTCACTTCAGGATTTCTAATCTGTTAATTAGTTTATATACATTCAGTTTAATTGGCTCTGTGATTGTTAATAAACAGTATTTTTAATCTTTCATGTTTAACTGCAGCCTCACCTAATCTCAATTATTTCTTACTGTACATCGGTGGTGGGAGTTTGTCATCCTACCAGCACCTCCACCTTCATCCCCAAGGGTTGCATCATTATCTTGTTACACAACCTGCAGGGCTGATATTGTGGATACGTTGCCAACCACAGAATTGTTGAGAGATGGAGTGATGGTATTGCTGGAGATCCAAACAAAACTGCTTTGGATCCTGCACACGAATGATTTATCAAAACAAAGGGCTGTTGTTCTTTTTTAAAACTTAACTAGAATATACTGCTCAGGTGGTTGTAGCCTCTTTGCAGGTCTCTGTTGAGGATTTTTAGCATGTAATTCTAGATTTTTATACAACTAAATGTATAATTTTCCAGGCTTTTATCCAGGCTAAGGCTGATATTTAAAATTTTGTTCTTACTTGTTCATTCAGCTGTATTTTGCTTGCTAGCCTTGGGAACAGACTGCTGCCCTGACAAGGACAAACCACATCCATTGGCCATGCTGTTGTTTCTCTGGACACTTCTCCAGCTCCACATGGAGAGCAGCCCATCTTTAACAACATCTCACAAGGAAGCAGTCTATCTTTTGGGGGACACAATGATCTGCTTTTGTTTGGGCTCAAGATCTGTTATTCCATTATGCCTGTTGGCAGAATTTAAATAAGGTACTTCTGTTATTTCAGGCAAGATATTGGTCTGCTGTCCTCTCCTACTGGCTGTATTTCTAGGTACTATCCTGCCTTGAAGAGGCAAGCACTCCACAACTCTCTGCAGTTCAAAACTTTGAAAAGTGCTATCCCTTTCATGTCTGCATTCATAAATTGTTTCTATTTTTCTCTTTTCAAAAAGCAACCTGCAGCAGATAACCCTCTTCACTCTTTTTGTTGTCCCACACTTTGGTGCCAGTTAATCTCCCATTAAGCTTCCTGAACCACCTAGCTTTTAAATACTTCTTAATGTTTCTGATAATTTTTAACAGTCACTGCCTAAATCTTCAACTCTACTGGGTGTTCCAGCATATTCTTACACCAAGCTTCCATGTACTGTGATTTGGAAAAGAGATTACATATGTATAGTACAGCAGAGGACTGTGTGGCAGAAACCAAACTATATACTTAGGGTGAAATGCCTTTCAACAGGTTTTAAGAAAAGCTTTGTTAATAGGTCAAGGCTTAACATGAAGCCAGGATAATCTTGTGACTAATAATATATTAAACTTGGAAAGATGGTTTAGGACCAGAACTTGCTATGGTATACTGAAAGGGAACCCACAGAAGGAAGGAAATGAATATTTGAGTCTGTTAATAGTAAATACTCTTTATCCCTCCACCCACAGGCATACATTTTACTTGTACCACTACTGCATATCTCAGACCAAATGTGAGAAACATAATACTTAAGAGAGCTAAACATTAAAAACTCCTATGACCGAATTATGTTCTGAGACAGAGCTGGGTGATGAGCAATATATGATACCAGAAGACTCTGCACTTAATAAAAAGGATTAAAACCCAGCAAAACTCCTACCCATTATCTGAGAAAACTGTAGATTTTGTACCTGAAATGAAAGATGGCCCAGTTGTAAAGGATAGCCATACACAGGCCAAATCAAAGTCGCACTGCAACTACTGCATAGTTGTAGTTCTATATTCTTGTAAGTTTATATATAGTACGTTCATACCTCCATATACAAGACTTACTGGAATCCTTTTCAGTATTAAGTCACCTGGGACATGGTGCTGTGGGAGTTCGGAGTAAAAGGAATCCAAGTATCTGTTCTCATAAAAGTGCTTTCTTTCAAGTCCAACAGGTTTTTTTTAATAAGCCTAAAGAAGACAAAAAGCACCAGTTGGAGTTACGGTGAAGTGAGCTGGGGTGTCTGGTGCCTGCAGTGGAGGGAGAGGGCTGAGCCAATCTTTGGCTGAGTCTGGGGCATCTGCAGTGACAACCTCCTGCTGGGAGTATTCAAACCAGAACATGCAAAGTAGCTACAGGTACGCAACTGTATCAGCAATGAGATAAACAGCTTGGGTTTTTTCTTTAAAAACCAAAACATGAGTTCTAATTGAGAATATTGGCAAAAAGTGTCTATGTGTGAAATATTTTTAAGGCTTATGCCGTGAATGTATTAGGTAGAATTTCCAAGGCTGTTGAGAATTTGCCAATTGCATAATTTTCAGTTGTAATTATGAGAGATTACTGTCAGAAAAGCTGACTTTCATTTTTGAAGCCAAATCCTGAGAAGATACCGGAAAACCAGGACTCACCCTCAGTATTTCTGATAAACAATTTCTTCTGATGGAGTAATACTGGTCACATAATAGCTTTGCTAGAGAGCTTTTGAAAACTGGTCTCTCAAGCTTGGAAAATCTGTGTGAAGAAAGTAATAGTTATCATTCAAACTTGACGCCAGACTCTAATTATTACTTCAAACACGACAAGAACAGAGAATCAACAGGAATTTTTTTTTTTTCATCTCTTTGGTACACTGTAGTAGCCACACCTGTGTCCTCTTAGAAGAAACATACTTCTCCTGAATACTTTGCACAAATACGTATTAATTTGTGCACTGCACTCATAAATTTGTCCAGAGTTTAGCTCTTCTAGTTTTTTTACTCTGTTGATCTTCCTGTCACGCTTCATACAATGCTACATTTAAATTACACTACTTACTTCAGATGCTGTTAGCCCTTGAAAATTCCCTTGCTTAGGGAAGATACTGTGCTTGTGGTGTACGTGGTAGGGGCCATGAAGCTGCTCAGTTTCACTTTGCCTTTACCACATTGGTTTAACTAATCTAATCAAATAGGTTCTGCTCAATAGCGTTATGTTTGAGTGTCATACGATCCCACAAAGTGCTGGGCTCATATACTCAGAGAAGGTGGGACCATGAAATAAAGATTAGTTTCTTGTCTGTGATGCTGTGTTTCACCTTATTGCGCTATCTGTCTGACAGTCATTTTAGTTGGACTACCAAGCTCAGCCCACAAACTAAAGTAGTAGTATATGATTTTCAAAGCAGCCAAACCACACGCTTCATTCCTCATTTCTTGGACAGATTGTATACGTGCTGTTTGTTAAAAATGAGGGCGCTGAAAACCAAAGGAATTCAGTATTAAAGAAATACTGAGTTTTATTGAAAAAAAATACTGAAACCTTAAGTTCTCCATTTCTGCAGAATCCTGAGCAATGGTATCTCTCTCTCAAAAAAACCCAACAAACAGCCCCAAACCCCCAACTGTATATTTGGACATACAATATAGGTCTGACTTGCAAAAACCACCAGTTTTGAAATTTCCCTATAGCTTTCCAGTAGAAGCATAGGCTTGCTTAAGAAATTTAATGTATGGAAAACATGCATGAACTTGTATTTTGTAGTCATTTTTGTGGCTTTCTTTTAGAGTTGTCCATAGGCATCTCTAAACCCAGGGACTGAAAATCATTACTGTGCAGTACCCAGACACATTAGCATATGGTAAATATATTTATTTTAAAGGGGCTTTGCTGATAATACTTGTCATTTTTCTCTTGCTATGACTTGCAATGGACTGGTGGTGCAGATCCCATATGAAATATAATTTGAAATTAATGACGAGGACTTAGTTGGGGTACACACTCCCATGGAACATTTCCCTGGAACAGGATTTGGAATTTGGTTTATTTGAAAGGGTCTATGTTGTCAGGCTTATTTTGGTGATCAATAACGAAGGACAGAGGGGGATTTTTTCTTAAAGAGCTAAAATAGAACTGTGAGGAGCTGTGTGTTTGTGGGGCAGATGACTCACCCAGCAAGAGTGTAACAGCCTCTCCAGGTTGTACATTATGTGCGTTATCATACAGTGACTTGAGAGTCGCTTGTTATGCAATCCTGGCAATGGCAGAAGCATAATAAGGAGTTGTCCAAAGGAGAGAGAGGAAAACTAATTCTGCTGTTAGCAGAAGAGTAATACCTCTGTTATTTTAACTTCTACTTTGCTGCATGGTGCCAGTACCAAAATAAGACCTGCAGAGATGCTTGGGAATGAGTTCGCTCACCTTGGCTTTCCCACATTGGTCTTTCACAGCATTTAGCAGGCAGCATATCCAGGACATGTTCTTAGTCCTGCAGGGAGATCTTGAATCTTCCTGGAGACAAAAAGATTCTTTCTGTCCACACTGCTTATCTTCCTCAGTGCTAACAACACAAAGTAGGACGGAGGAGATACAGTTTTCAGTCTTCATTCTGCCAGAGACAGTCTTTCAAAGAGTATCTTAAGTTATTGAGATGTAAAAAAAATACCTCTAAAGGTGGGGATATCACTTCTTCCTGATTCGGGCACTGAAAGTAAAGCCATGAACAGCAAGAGAGACAGTATCATGGTCCTGCCTCAGAGAGGCTTTTCTGTCAAAGGAACTGCCCATGCTGGTGGCCACATTAACATCTGTCCTAACAGCCACCCTGGCAGTGCTGGGGACAAGGCTGTGGCCAAGCCAAGAATGTAAAACTCCTGATGGGGACATTTCCACCATGTTGGGAGTACACTACCATCTTCTAAAAACAGCTTGTGTCATAAGGTTCTGATTTTTTTCCTTCAGGTTTTATGGGTGATTCCCATGTCTTTGAAGTTCTGTTCCCACTGAGGATGAAGGCAAATTCCCACTGATATTAATGGCGTTAGGATGTGTCCTTGTCTCTATTCTGCTGTTGTTTCCTTTGTTGCAGTAGACCTTTTCCTTCATTAAAGCTTTTGCCTGGGGGGGGAAAGAAAAGCCATGTTACTAAATAAATTATGAAATATTTACATTTGTGAAGCCAACCCCTTACGCCTAGCTCCTCCTCTGATATTAAGATGACACTTCTTATAGAGCTACAGCCTCTGTACTGCCAGTATTCCTCTGTGGGATCCAAGACTGGGAGGTGACAAAACAGCAGGCCACCATGAGCCAAGTGACGGTAAGTAGTATCG
The DNA here is from genome assembly GCA_013400335.1 of Eurystomus gularis. Classification (NCBI taxonomy): domain Eukaryota; kingdom Metazoa; phylum Chordata; class Aves; order Coraciiformes; family Coraciidae; genus Eurystomus; species Eurystomus gularis. The sequence goes on along the minus strand of VZZY01024177.1, from coordinate 149,920 downwards.
AGGAACCCTTGCTGATTTTGACTCAGTGCAGCGAGAAACAACTACATTAGACTGGCAGTGGTTTGTTTAGTGCTGGAGAGCAAAGTAGGAGCAGAGGTGAAACCAAAGAAAATAGAAAACTGTAGAGGTTTCTAAACAAAGCTTGATTTTTACCTGAGAATAAAAGGCCATATGTTGTAGATATGTCTGTAATAATAATCCCAAGAGCAAAGTGTTAAAGGCATCAGTTTGCTTATCACTATTTATGTTCTATTTGTGTTCTTTTGTATTTACATTTTTGCCTGCAGTTCTCTCAATGCCACAAAAATGAATGAAACTAGCGTGTCACAATCCGTAATGAAATGACTTGCAGCTACTCTTGTGAATAGTTTGCATCTCATTTTCATTGTCTTTTTGTCTTGGCTTTAAAACTTAGTAGTAGCTTCCTTCTTTTAAAAAAAATGGTTTATCATGTTGTTCAAACTTGCACTTAGCTTATGAATTTCTCCCTCCTACTCTTTCAATGCTTTTGTCTTTGCCTCGCCCCAACTCCTGAGATTTGGTAACAGACAGGTAGTGACTTTCTGTCTGAAGGTTGGTTTGTTATTTATATATTTATCAATACTTGGCTAAGTCACTTCATTGTATGCCTTATATTTTTATGTCTGTGTGACACAGCCTATGGAGACCATATCTGTAAAATGGGTAAATGCTAAGTAACTGTCATAGTAAATGAAACATCCTGGATTTCTGCACAGTTAACTCCTAAAGGTTCTCTGTCACCAAACTCAAGGTCTCTGACCTCCCTGGTGTTGCCCATCCTAATGTTCCTTCTGCTCTTCCCTTGCTTTTTCTCTCTTGTTCACCTTCAGTTGTCTTGTTCTCTCTTCTTCATTTCTCCTGCAAGCTCTCTTTGCTAGCATTTATCTGGTTCTGCACATCTTCTGGCAGTAAAGAGGAGGGCAGCTTGGTGGGCAGCTGGGAACACAAGTGTGCTAATTGTCCCTATTTGCTGCGCAGCATTTCTTCCATGGTCTTTCTTTGCAAAATGTCCCGTGCCAAATTGTCAGGTCCCTTATCCTCACCTTGACTTCCATGAAAAAAAAATTTGGAGTACTGAAAGAGCAAGAGAGGAAAAGACGCAGGTTTTCTTTGCACACTGTCTAGGATTTACAAGGTCAGTGTGTGAAATGGAGCAGCTTTCAGAGCAGGGAAGGAAACAGTTCCTGAAATGTGTACTGAGCTTGGGCACTTTTAATCCTCAACGTGAAGTGGTGGAAAGTGGTTTCCACTCAGTATGGCTGAGCATACCAGTGCAGAAGTACCGTTTTAAAACCACTATAGCAAGAGAAATACTGATTTTTGGCTGGCAGAATCTTAGCCTAAAAAGGAAACCTGAAGAAAGACAGACACAAAAAAGTCTCTCACACCTTAGAATACCAGAAGTAAGGAACAAAACCAGAACACTTGATGATACAGCTTTTAGCGAGATTTTGGCAGGTTTTGGAATGTAATGGGGAAACCACGTTCTGCTGTAATGTGACATGCCTGTTTGCAGTCATTAACACATGTGAAGACAGAGTTTTGGGTTACTGTACTATGATGCACAAATGTGTGGCTAATTTGCATGCAAAATATCTATGATTAATAAATTAGGCAATGCCCGCACAAGTGCGAACCACTTGTAGCAATCACCAGCCCTCTAGCAGGCAACGTTAAATACTATGTTCCGGTAAAGCTTTGAATATTTGAGTATCAGTTTGCAGTTCCCAAGCTGCAAAGTGATCAAAGGAGAGGAAGAACGTTCCTTACTTCTATCCCTCTTACAGGACAATCAGCACAGTCATCAGATACCTTGTGTAGAAATGTCAAACAAATCCAACTGAAAAAAATACAATCAACAGGATTTTAACTAAAATCACCTGAGTAAAGGTGTGTCACAGCTGTTTATAAAAGCAAGATACATTTTTTCAACTCCTAATGTTTTGTATTTAACAGTTTGAGTAAAATGAACATATTAAATATGCATAGAATAGTATACTCACTACTGGGATAAATCAGTTAAAAACCATAAAGATAAGCATAAAATGGGCCTGCATTAAAAAGATATATTATGAGCTAGCTCCTGTCGGATGCAAAGATCTGAAAGTGCTACAACTGGTCTCTGAGTTCACATGCAGCTTTTTTTACTGCATTCATGCCAAATTCATAAGGATTATGAGCAAACTCAGCAGATAAGGCCTTTAATCTGGTATCTCCAATCTAAATAGAAAAGCGTCAGATACAGCTAAGCTACTCAGGGTATCAGGGGATCTAGAAAACAGTGATATTGATATCCTAGCTTGAAATGTCAGATCAGGCTGCCTACCTCATACTATGAAGATTTTATTCACTGCTTACAAGAGGGGTTTTTTTCCACACTAACATAAATTTCTATTTATCCCCACTCTCATTTTTAAATTCCTGTCTTTTTAAGAAAACTCTTGTGAAATTAAAGAGGTGCATTATATTCTTGCATCACATTCTGAGCAGAGCTAGGCTTTGGCCAAGCTTTTAGAAGACACTGCCAGCACTGCTTTGTCTCCTGAACATTTTACCCAGGGCATAGGCAGGTTACACTTCTGAAGCAATTACTATACTAAGCACCTGATGTATCTTTCCAGAAAACAAAAATAAAGGTATAAAAGACATCCACACAGTAATTCATGGGCGTTAACATATGGGTGTAAGTTTCTCTGAAGATAATTATGTCACTATGCTAATAACGCCAAAGATGCTTTGATACATTAAAACAAATTCTCACAATGATGTTCTTGAGCATTTCATTACTGTCAAGAGTCAGGACTGTATATATGTAAACAGGAGAGAGGCATGAGAGAGGGGGTCTTTGCAAAAATATCCTTCTCCCTTCACGCTCCAGGCAAGCTGAGGAAGCTCTGTTTGGCACAGGCACTTACCTTAGATGTGTTCACTGGAAACTTCCTGTTTTAAGCACAGAAAACTACACCAAGTGTGTTGAGAAGGGAGCAGCGTGTTTGGTTTGCAAGGATAGCTGGAAGAATGAGCATTACTGGCTGCAAAACAATCAAAACCTCCTGGGCTTTGCAGGACTTCTGTACTTTTAAAAAGTGCAGTCTAGCACACTTTGAAGCAGACTTTGCTGGGGTTCAGAAATACACCTGTGGACCTCTGTGACAAGTCCAAGTGCCAGGCTAAGTTAGCATGCCTTGGAGAAAGGAGGATTCCCAAAACCTCCCCTGACTTCCTGGCAGACAGCTGGTATGCAGCCCCAGGTGTCCTTGAGAAATTCTCTAATCCATTACTCATAACTCCCATCATGAAGGCTCAGTATATTTTCAGTTGTTGTGGAGACACCAGAAGCAATCCCACCAGAAAGCCTGCCCTGTGAAGTGGCTCAGGCTGCAATGCCTGTGCCTCTTCCAGGACTGTAATTGCCCAGCTGGAATTAACCTTCACTCAGTTTTAGTTTTTATGCCGTTTCTTTAGCTTTTTTTCTAGTGAGGATATTGTCTAATCCTTTGACCTCTTGCATTCAGTCTGTATAAAATTGCATTCTTCCAATATAGCAAATGACTACCCTCATGATCCACATTTACCAGCGCTATAGAAGCATCCTCAGGAATACAGGGGTTTATAGGAAAGTCATCACGGTGTTTTTGGGGCAGTGACAGGGAGACAGAGTTCTGCCCTTGCTCTGGGATGGCAGTAGCCGTGGTGAGGGTAGGAGGTATCTTGGTAGGTGAGCGAGTGGCAGGCGTGTATTTCAAGAGACTCTGTTTGCATTTTCTGCCCCTTGCGAGCTTGTCAGCTGAGCTGGGACCGAGTCTCGGCTTGTGGAAATGATTACAAGGCATTTTATACCAAACAATGATCCCTGCTGTGGTGTTTGTTACAAACTTGGCTGCGCTACAGTAAGGTTTGGGGGATTAATAATGTGTGCCTTTGGCCTCTCCTACTCCTTTGGCAAACAATTTTCATGTATAATAAATGTTCTCATTTAGTCTGCCTACAGAATGGAGCCCAAGGGTCAGAACAGCCATACCTGCATGCTGAGGAGAAGAGACTCTGGGTTTCCAGACAAGAGACCAGGTTTCTCCCCGCTCCATGTCAGGGTCCAAGACTTCTGGCCTTTTTCAGGATCAGCTTTTTTGGTCAGGTCAACCTGAAATTGCTGAGGGGGTAGCACCAGATGTCCTCTTCTGCAAAAGGTCTGTCCAGCCAAAAGGGTTGCAGGGGGCAGCAAAGGCAGCACACAGTCAATGGGACAAGCAGATATTTCTTGAGCATTTAGGATTTTGAAAAAGAACAGCACATTTTAAAATTAAAACTCTATTAAGATATCTATAAAATATGCAAAAAAAAGTATTTCACACCAGTGATTGATCACAGTGCTTGCTGTGAGGGCATACGAGGTTACCTAAGTGGCTTATGGTCTTGCCTTTGCACAGGAAGCCTAAGAGTTACCACCCCTTGTTGTTTTTCTTGTTGATTATTAGTCTCTTTTGGGAAACAAAGGGTCTGCCCATGTTTCATAATGTGTGTAGTAGAAATACCAGAATATGCAAATATGGAAGTTACACAATGGAAGCAAAACTGAATTAAAAATGAGAGAACCAAAACCGCAGCCTTTTTATTGCTGCACCACTGAAATGAGTGTGAGCACAACCTGGCTATTGAGGTGCTTGGAATGTTGTGTGGTACAACTGTTTCTCTTCATCTTCCCGCTGCTCTTTATGCCTCCTCAGTAACAGCTAAAATGGAGGCTACCGATATTGGGTGTAATGAAATAGCAATGTTGTAAGTTGTCTTGTGAAGCTTTATGACAGCTATCAATTGATCAAATAATTAAGAATAACGATTAGGACTTAAAGTCAAGTGATGGACTGTTGACTTTTGGCCCGGGGAGCAACACTCTTGTGATAGCCAGTGGATGGAGACTCTTAGCGCTTGAAGTCTGTGACCCAACTGTTGTGGCTGAGCACCCACCATAAGAAATACAGGTTGTGTCAGAGGTCCAGGTGCCCTCTGATGCACTGCAGTGAACCTCACACCAGCACTGTCTCCAGTGAAGGACTTCTCACCATTTGTGTACACTGAGGTCATGCATATGCAAAGCTATGGGCAAGATGCAAGAGTTCAGACAGGTTAGGCTAGTGTCTGCCATGAGAAGGTGGGCAAAATAAAGGAATTATCTTGGTTTATCTGAGCGGTGCTCTACCATTCCACTGCTCAGCGCTCTGTGTCACTAGCAATTTTCACTGCCACAAATAGTGTTGCTTGACCACAGCTAGTAAAACGAAAAGCATATATGTAAAGTAATTTGATGAGCATAAAAGAAAAAACATCATCAAGCAAATTATTTATCAAATGTTATTTGGTCATATGCAGGGAAGAGAAAAAGACCTGTTTCATGCCGAATATCTAAGCTATCGACATTATTTTCACTGAGCTTTGAGACTCGGGTTTGCTCTCGATCCAGACTGACTAGATACGAAATCTATTCCAGCACAGTTCTCCTCATTAAGTGAGCCGGAGAGGTTATTCGTATTTCTTCAGGAAGTATGCACAAATGCCTGCTGAAATTAATTTGTGTGGTACTTCAGATATTTTGTTGTTTAGTTGATTTTTCAGGGTGAAAAGGGAAGGAATCTTCAACAACTTTGCGCAGTTGTGGGGTATTACTTTATATCTACTTCCCTTTAAGACAGTGTTGTGGAGAATCAGTGGCATGGACTACGAACACAGCAAAACAGAAATCTTAGTGGGACAGCCAGATCTTCAGACTGGAGTTTGTATTAGCAATTCAGGAGAAAAAAATACAAGTGAGATATAACCCTGTAAATATATTTAGGAACATATTAAATACAGATACACTTTTGAAATCTGAACCCAAGAGGGCATCAGGATTTTTCAAATTAGCTTTGTCTTTATAGCAAGTCCATGCAAACTTCAGGTCCTAAGCCTGAGACTGGAAGTATTGAAAATTAACAGCCATGTTTATGAAAATGTAAGTGAAATAACATCTTCCTTCAAATATTTTATTATCTTTTAAATATTTTTTCCTAATTGTCTCCATTTATTCCTTTGGTAGCTATAAAACATTGTAATCAACCACAAATAACTATAAAGATGGAAGAGGGAGACTGTAAACAGACCATTTTTGCTCTTAATTTATTTTGCTTATTCATATTTTGGACATGTTTATTTGTTTATAAGATTGCTGTACATGAAGAAAAGCACTAGAAGTACTCCCAAACTATTGGTTACGAATTATTTAAAGCTCATTTCTTCTCTAAAAGTTAGTCATATAAAAATGAAGCCTTCCTGACCACAGATCTACTCGTCTCCCTGTCTGTATCCAATTATGCCAGCTCTTTAAGAGATTCAGCCCAAACTGAGCAGAAGCGCTGGGACTGATCTCAACAGCGCCTGGAACACGGGGCGATTTTGAAGCATTTTGGGGTACTTTTCTCTTGCTAACTGCCCAGCCCTGACAACCTAGCTAACGAGACAGGTTTCTGTTGTTCCTCCCGTCCCATGCCCAGCATTACTCACAAGTTCCCCAGGAGACCCCTGTGCAGTCAGTCGCTCACGGTGCTGTGCACTCTGGCTGGCACCCACAGAAAAACACCATCATTTACCCACAACTGTCTGCTGGTATAGCTAACGAGGTGAAGGTCTAACACATCTGGCAACTCGCAGGGCCATTTTTCAGAGTGAAAATACAGTTTAAGGGTGACATTTCCTACACTTTCTATGTGAGGAGGGGCTGTGCTGTTTGGGAGGGGTGGTTCGTTATATCAGTGTGGAAGCCTCAGTGCAACTTTCATAATGGATTACCAAATGGCTGAAGGCTTTGTAGATGTGTTCATTCTGTGTACAGATGAACCCACCGCTTCTCCAAGCTTGCTCGGCGGCACGGTTTAAGTCTCCGATACAGGTCCACTGATCTTTTTGTTCCCTTGAAACAGCCCATTTGGAATGGTCATTAATGGAATAAAAGGTGGCATTCAATGGCATCTCTATTAGGTTTATGTTGTAGACGTGGTAGTCGAGAGAGCAGTTTGAGGGAAGTTTTTGGCCAGAATGCTGCCAGGATTCAGCCAGCAAATCGGTCTTCAGTTCCTGAGCCATCCAGGCCACGTAGATATCTACGGAACAAAACAGGGTGTGGGAGATTAGTCTTTCACGTTCCTCCATTTGAGATGGGACTGAAAAGCATCCCCTAAACTGGGCTCATTTCACTCCAATGCATAAAGTGAGGCAGATGGGATTTGGCCATCTCCCCTTATTTTGACTTTTGTTTCAGAAGTTCATTTCTACTTTCCCTCCTTCTCCTGGAAAACCTGTTACAACAAGCAGCAGGAAAGAAAAGGAAAGGTAAAAAAATTTCAAGCCTTCTTCACAACAAAAAAAGAGCAGATTATTCAAACCCCATTTTGTTCTTTGTTGTTACTGTTGAAGAACAGGAAATAAATTTTCTCAAATCCCATTGTTGAACACCTTAAGGTCTTTGAAGGACCAGCTTTTTGCTTTGTGGGGCTGAGAGAATATTATGATGGGACACCATTCCTTGCCCTCGATATATTTATTTGTGAAGCTGAACTTCTTTTTCCCCCTCAAAGAAAATACTAATTGTCAAAGAATGTGTTAATTGCTTATTTCTTGCTTGAGAATGTGTGATAGGTAAAGCAACAGGTTCTCTTACCATCTACGAACAAGTGTGACTTTGCAAAGTGGAGAAAGGTTTCCCCATGCGCTGACTGGAGCTTGGAGAGGTGGCGCAAGGGGACTGAGGGCAGCCTAGACCCTGCGCAGAGCTTCTGCAGATTCGGGAGATCGGCTTGGAAGATGTTAGGGATGGAACAGCTGTAGATTCCTGGATTATAACTCAGCATCTGTTGGTCTGAGAAAAACCCAAAGAAATGAACACATGCAGAATTAAAATGGGTTAAAGTGAAGCAATCAAGAGAGTAAAATTCTGCCGTGGAAAGGAAACCTAAATCCTTCATTTTCACAGCCTACCTCCTGAAGGAGTTCACTGTCACAGTATCTTATTTTAGCAACCAAAACCATGTTTAATGGCTTTGCATTCTGAGTGGCCCTGTAGCACGTAGACTGGCTGGGAGAGCACGCCCAGGTTTCTCCACTTACACCTGGTTATTCTTAGCAGAACTGTTACCTGGTGGTCTTGGTCCACTCTCACTTTCACCCATGCTCATCTTCAAGCCTCTAAGCAGTCACACACTGCTCACGTAAATCCAAGCCTTTCCATATTTACAGGAGTAGTTTCCAGTCAGTTACAGTTGCCAAGCCAAACACAAACAGAGGAACTGCCAAAGGGTCTAGGTTGGTTTTAGGGAGAACAGACCTTGACTTTCAGTGTCTGGATTGAATTTGCAGAAGAAATTTACATTTCTGTACAGTGTGCAGCTTAACTGTAGAAGTCCTTGCCATGGATATTGTAAAGAGCAAGGGAACAAATGGGCTTATTAGATGAGTTCATGGAAGACCAGTCCATCAGGAACAGTCCAGTCCTCCTGGCTCAGGAAATCCCTGAACCACAGATTACCAGAAGCTGGGAGGATGGAGCAGGAAAAGCATTAGTGTATGTGTTTTCTTCTTTTGTTCTGTTTCCTTAAACACATGCATAGATGTGCTTCCACAAACAGGAACCTGTATTAGATAGCTCTGGGGTGTGGCCAGCCGGGCCATTTGCACAGCATAATGTATTTTGTTAACATCATTTGAGGTTTGTAACTGAGAAAGGAGTGAAAAACAGTGTGGAAAGCATTAAGGAACAGGCCGGTATGACTTCTCCTAACACCTTCTGGTAGTCCCTTTTCAGGATTTCAGTAACAGATATCACTGTCAGATTATTCTGAATCTCACAGGTGTAGACTGGGGTGGGGGTGGGTGCTTAATTTTCAGTATTGGTATTTTATGTGGCAAAAAAGTTCCTGGGGAAATTCTAGGTGATATTTATTCCCTAATTCCTATTTCTGACAAGTCAAGGCTACTACTCTAGCTCAAGCAGCAGTTGCCTTACATTTTTAGAACTGCAGACGATTGCAGCTGAATGAGCTGTTACTGTTTAAAAGGATTAATCATCCCACTTTATATTTCCAAAGCATTTTGCATGCATGGACTGAGTTTACCCTCAGTATGCCCTCATGACTATTATTATCCCAATAATCCCCATGGGGAGATGGAGATGGGGTGGAAGAGTGAATTTCCCACATTAACACAGGAAACGGTTGGATAAATGAAACTGAAGCCAAGAACACTGTTTCCAGGGGCCCACTTTGTTTCCAGAATTGACAATGAAGGACAAGAACAAGCAATTTTTGAGGCAAAGTCTCAAGGGAAGCAGTCAGAGAGGTGCGATGGGGCAAAGGCTTTCTTAGGAAGAAGCTTTTCATACCTATTTCTTTGAACTGGTCATATTTGAAGGTTATACAGATGGCCGTCTGTCCGTAGGATTCCCCAGTAGGTGGATATCCGTAACCATCCTCAGGGATAGGAGGGAAGAGGGGCACACTGTGAATCACCCAGAAGCCTTGTGATTTGTCCAAGAGCAGAAATCCTGTCCAAAAAAAGTTATTGCAAATGAATTAAGGAGGAAAAAGCCCCGAGACGATAGAGTGGTGGTCCTACTTTGGATTTGCTGCTGCAGACACCTCACTTCCATGTGTTAATATCTACAGCAAACTGGCTCTAGAGTAGATTAATAGATTATGAGACCCTAATTTTGTATTTAAACTGCACTAATTCTCTCCTGCATGGCCTAACTCAAACTGTGACCATGTTTCATTTGAAAAAAAATCTTTTCAAAACTTTTCTCTTTCTCTGCTCAAATTTTGTCTTCAAAAAGTCTGATGATTTAGTGGCTGTCAGCCTCTCTCCACTGCTCATTTTCCTTCCCTTTGTATGTTCACTGTCTAAGGGGAAACAGCGTCGGACAACACCGCGTCTTCTTCCCCAGACCAAATTCTCCTCCCCAGAGAGAGTTTGGAGGGGTTTACGCTTAGGGTACCTTTATGTTTAGGGTGCCTTTCCCTTCACAGCTTGTACTGCTGTTGCCATTAGGCTCAGGACAATGTCATCTGTACTCGCTGAAAGGAGCTTGAAAACAAAGTGTCCATAAGACCCTTCAACACAGCACAGGCATAGCAAAACCAAAACAAAAGCTGCAGCATATATAACCATACAACAAACTGCGCATCATGCAAATAATTCTCTAGTTTTGCTTTAGGCAGGAATTTTAGATATGCAGATAGACAAACAGACAAGCAGATGCTATCTACAGCTTTAGACAGGAGAAAACAGTAGCTTGGGACTCTGTACCTTTGGTATGTCCTCTTTTCGACCCATCGGAGTCTGATTCAGGGACCTCATCATTGTATATCGCATATACAATGTTGTTTCTCTGCAAGTAAATACACATTTCTGAAACATGACATTCAGTAAAAAGAAGGCATTTTAAGCAAACGTCTTCTGTTAGAAACAGAAGAAAGAATTCAGGACTTCTGTGTGAACACCACAAGCCCAATCCTTCTCCCAATTCAGCTGACACAGTCTCCGTGGAAGCTGTAGTAAAATAAACCTGAAGGTTCAGCATTAGGTTCCCAGTTAATATAAAGTGGAAGTTCTCTCAGTCGTTGCAGTAGCCCTTCCTGAAGAGGCTGAATATGCTCACTAACACAATTTACATGGCTGTATTGGGCACTTGCTTGCAAAGAAGTTCCTCCCTTTTTTTCCGTGCCTCTCTCACATTTAGCAACCAGATCTGGTGAAAACATTTGCTGAGGAAAAACAGGCATGACCAGTGGTCTTATGAAGGAGAAGCAATTAACGCACTTTTTTGCAAAATATTTGCATATGGCCACACTGTATTCCTCCTGAATTAAGAACTTCAAGGAACTGGGACATGCTTCCCCTCCCGATGTACTTTGAGTTTGTAAAGAGTTTATTACAATTACAGCAAGACCTGGAATAGTACAGTTGATCAGTTGCCAGTATTTGACTGACTTCTGGGAATCTCTTCTACATAGAAATTAATGACAACCTACCACTAACCCACAGCAGAAATGCAGAGACACACCCAGACTCCCAAGAATACTAAGCAGATGGTAAAAAAATAACTATAGGCAGATCTTGTGGTATTTTATAATCACTTCACACAAATATAAATGAGGTGTTGACTGGAGGAAAAGAAAAAAGGCCTAACAAGCAGCATATCACTGCTGAAGCAGTAAATGATTTCAGGGAGAAAAGCAAAACCCAGATTTGATTTGAGACAGAGTGTGAAACTCACGCACACGGGAGGTCTTAGGACAAATCGCTGTAACAGTCACTGCTGGCTCGGGCCTGAGCTCACAGCCAGTTTACAGCTTCAGACATTGCTCAACGCAAATTGCAGAGAAGCCAAAGGGACTATGTACCAACACTCATGCTTTTGATGGGCAATACTTTCAGTGTGTGAAAGGTTGGACTAGAAATTAGAAGTTTGAGGATAATCTCTAATTGTAGCCAAAACTGCAAGTAATCTGTCCAGCTGTCAAGACACTCCCCTTGACGTGTTTTCGTAGATCTAGTCAGTCAGGTCCAGCCGTACCTGTGCGTGCTTATTTTGGCTGATTTCATTTCATTTACATGTAATATCAAGTAAGCATACTAACAAAATGATAATTAAATGTCACTTGCCTCAGATTGATACATCTCGTACAGCTGCTTCAGTGTTTGTCCCAGAGCACCCTGTGTCATGTTGATGAGGTATTTACCGAGCTGCCACTGCGGAGCCAGGGCGTCCATGTACACGTATTCCAGCCCCAGCATGGGAATCTCTCCTTTGGCATGTTTTGGCAACTTGTAAAGAGCAAACCTGCAACAGTGAAGAGCAAATGTTTTTTTCCACCCATCCTGTTTGATTGTGTAAATCAGTATCTCCTTCCCCCCTGAGGATTTAAGAGAGGGGTGACTCCAGGGATGCCTGCACTGGAGAGGAACCAGTGCCGCCAGCGTGCAGAGTGGACATCTCTCAGCCTTGAGGAGGTGACCCAGCACAGGAACCATCAGCAGTTTGGCAGTACAGTACCTGCTGCGGACAAATTTGTTCTGCTTCTTAGCACGAATTTCTTAGTACCTTGAAAGAAGTTGAGGTAGCCCTGGTTTGGAGTCTTGTTTAGCCACCAAATCCCTTTGCTCCTGGTTCTGGTAGAGAGCCTCAGGTCCCAAACTCAGTCTGACATTCTCATGGCCAACCTGGACACCTCTTACCAATACATTTTTATATTATGCAAAGATAACTTTATATGAAATAGATAAAATTATGTATTAAAAATATAAAAATTAATGTTATATTTATACATATGAAACCCACAAAATATGTATCAAGCCATGTGACAATGTTGTTCCAAACCTACTTTTCATACCAGACTTGCACTCTGCTGAACTGCTGCAGACTGGATATTTGCAAACCATGAGCCAGAAACACTTTTCAAAATTGTAGGGTACTCAATATTGTCAGTAAATGGCTCAGTTTGTATTAATGTCCCTGATGAAGAAAACAGGTTTTCTCAGTGCATAAGTCCATGGGATTAATTGCAGTATAATTAATTGAGCCACTTTCTTTGAGTGCTATACTTGAGTGATTTGTTATTTATGTTAATAGTAAGAACTGGCATTACCTTAATCCTATACTGTTTACCAAAAATGCAGCCTGATGGCGCTTAACCCTTCAAGTGTACCAGGAGGAGTAAGCCTTGCCAAGTTGATTTACAATCTCAAATTGGTCAAAAAAGGCTGCTCCAAAAGCAGGTAAAAAGTGGCAGGAAAGTCTTTGCTAGAGAAACATTTAATCTGTGGGAATTGTGCATGTACAGGCAGAAGAGAAACCCACACTGGTGATCCTGGTAATCCACTTGCTGGCTGACTGACTGATGTAGCTTAAATATCTCAGGAGAAATTGTTGCTGGTCACAGAGAAGAGAAGAAAGTGATCTATATTGTAAGGCTGGGAAGAGCTGCCCATGCACAGAGTCACAACAGTTCCTTTATTTGAAATGAAGTTTTGGAAAGGAGAGGAACAGCTGCAGTTACCGTAGTATGAGCTGATCCAGGCATTAGTATACGAAGCCTTTCCAAATTGCTTTGAAATGTATTGGAAGATTTATACTCTTGAGGTGTTTACAGCCCTGCATCTGACAAATCCACCTTAGCAGGTATACTTATGGGAAAGCTAGTAGTTGAGCTATCGGTAAATTGCTTGCAAATTCCCAGTGGATGCATGTTTTGGCCCTTTCCAGAAAGCCAGCTGAGTGTATTAGCAATTAAAGTTGTATAAAAGTCTTCACTGCACAGGAAGTTTCTCAAGAGCTTAGGCATTTGTGGGAGCAGAGTGAAAGTTATTTTCCTGAGAAGCAAGGAAAAGCAAATCCGCTTATACCCGATTAGCTTTGTCACGTTGTTTGCTTGTGACGGAACACTAACTTACTACAAATAATCCCATCTTTACTTCTTCCCCCAACCCCAAAACCGTGCATCTGTAGCTTCAGTCCTTGACTCAACACTTCTCAGAAAGCAGAGTTTTGGCTTTTATTTGCATGAAAAGCTTCCTATGGAACACAGTGGGTTTGAATGAATAAAGCAGAGACTCTCTGTGCTCCTTAGAGACTGACCTATGGCCATTTGCTGTGGCAGCCCCTGAGTGAGGCGCAGTGAAGATGGCAGGACAAGTTCCTGAGTGGAATGAAAACACGGGGGAGTGACTTTAGCCAGCCCAGGCACTGTGTGTGGGTAGGAACTGCAGGCACAGCTGGGGAGCGCAGATAGGATCAGGTCAGATAAGGCAAGTGATTCCTCCAGTTTAGTGGCAAATAAGAGGGTGCGTTAACACTGAGTAATTACGGAATATTGCAGGATGAAACCACTGAACAGTAGAAACTCACATAAAGCTCTCGCTAACAATATAAAACCTGCAGTGCTGCGTTTGTTTGAAAGGGCATCAACATCTTTTGATGAAGAAGAAGCTTTTCTCAGCAGTTTCACTTCTGCTTCTCCTGTCAGCTTCATAGCAACCAAACCCAGAAGCAGCAAAAGCTGACTATTTCTTGTCAATAAACAAGGATGACCCCTGCAGATAGGCAAGTTTCTTTTTCATTTGATCATGGCACATTGGAAAGGAAATCCCCACTGTCCTCCCTGCTAAATTTGTCAGAAGGGAACACAGTATTGCCTGTTCAGACACCCCAGTTCCCATTTGGAACAGGTCCCACATCACTGGTCCTCACACAGAGGCACAGGTGAGTTACTCCTAGCCACAGCTTTCAACGAATTTGGATATAAAAGTTGTGTTCATTTCAGAAATTGAAGGTAAATGTTTTTCTGTTTTGGTTTGGGTTTTTTGTTTGTTTGTTTGTGTCTTGGTCCATTGGGTTTTTTGGCTTTAGCACAAACAGAATCACTCTGCAAGAAATAACTGCAGTTTGCAGATAAATGAAATTTCTTGTACTTTTCAGTTGTTGGGTAGCTGCACTAGCTAAGAGTCTGACTGCTGAAAAAATCACATTACCTAGAAGGGCCTTGGCAAGGGTGACAACTCACAAGGATGGACTGGACTCTCATGCATTCAATGCTTGCCAATATAGAGCAAAGGCAGCTTTATACTCCAGCTTGAGAAGCCTGCCTGCCTTGTGAGGAGCTCCTGCCTTCCCAGTTAGCCCTGTGTGCAAGGGAGGGATGCGCAAGAAGAGCACCTACTTCTTTATCACTTGTACCCAAATTAATCATCATTCCATGAGAAGGACACTTTTCTTTTGAACATGGTTGATACTTAACTTTGGGAAGCTTCCAAAGTTTTTTTAAGAGCCCTCGTTTCACTTTTTAAACCTGGGCTGGATATTATGTAATTATGCTTTGAGTCTTTCATCTTCAAAGCGCATTAATCCAATTAATCATTTAATACCCAAACTCGGGCTCGCTGCTGGCAGGGGGATGGTAGCAGCTCCAACATGCCAGCAGCTCCGGTGGTGGGGAACGACCTCTGCTCCTCAGCCAGAAGGCGCTTTGCCAGACTGCTACCCCTGCCCCACACCTCTCCTGCATCCCCCTCAGCAACAGCAGCAAGGGGACAAGTCCCACCACGCTGTGGGTCAGGTTCAAGTGATGAAGCCAAGGGCAAGATACAGACGTTTTCCCTGCTCAGCTCAGCTCCCTCAGCCAGAAGCCGTGAGCTGGAGCCCTGGCCCGGGCCGAGTGCCCGCGGGGCTGCTGCCAGCAAGCGCAGCCTTGGCACCTGAACACAGGTTATGCTCCCTTTGATGATGAGACGTGAACGCTGTGTAAAGTGGTGATTATTTTGCAGTTAGTCATAATGCAGTAGGGTGGTTGGTTCAGTGAAATGAAATCACATTTCAATAACTTGTCCTGGGTTTTCCAAATGCAAAATTCAGCTACTACTTAGAGCAAGCAGGATTAAAACAGTGATTGCTCTGCGTTCCTTCTCAGTGATCCACCTACTTCACACAGTTTAATCTCAAGTGTTATTTCCTGACCCAGCATTTCTCCCTTGCGCAGTATTTACTCACCAATCAACTGTCTCCCCATCTTCATTCCTGCAGGAAATCTCAGCTGCCCACAGGGGCGTGGAGGAGAGAAGCAATAGCAAAGCAGGGTGACACCGTGCAGACCCCGCAGGCATTTCGGTTTCTCAGCTGCACACGGCGAGCACTGAGCAGGGTCTAAAAGGAGAAGTTGTGTTGCGTTAGCTGTCAGGTCCCGCTGTACGATGCAGTAAGCACACCCCGGAGAGTGGCCGGGAATGGCAGAGCCAGCATGGGAAGTCAGGCCCCTTGCGCGGGGACGGCCGGTGGCAGTGGGGCCCGGGCTCCCGGGAGTCACCAGAGACTGCTCACAATTTCTTTGGGCAACGGAACCGCCAAATGACAGTTGTCAAGTTATGTTTTCGAGAGAACTTACCTTTGTAATTTAGGAGGCAGTATTTTGACTATTCAGAATATTCAAGGTGTTCTGCTTTAAAAAAAGAAAAACAAACCTGCAGATACCGAAACCTTTTGTTTTCTTTTTAGTGCTGCATGATTGAAGTATGAATTTTTTACAACTATCTGGAAAATACTCCGTGTTCAAACATGCAAACCAAAATAATTTTCATCTCACTACTTCTCCATCCAGCCCTTGTAGTGGGACTGAGCCTGCAGGGACTGACAGGCAGAGAAAACACTCTGATCTCTGAGCCACAGTAATTTACTTACAATTAGTTCATGTATTTTTTTTTAATTATCTTTTAAGTGCATTAGCATTTCTCTTGGGAACAAACACGTCTGAATTGAGCAATTTTACATCTGATAATCTTTTAGCAACTCACACATAAAAAGCTTCAATTTATATTTTGGTGTGTAAGATGTTCTTTCTCCCTCCTCATTATGCTTACATTAAAAGGTGCCGATTTACATTAAAAGACGTTGATACAAAGTATGAGATATTTCAGCCTCAAGGAAAGTCTAATGCAATAACCTCTGGATATTTTAGCATAACAGAAATCCTCACAACCTTTGCAGTATTTTGCCTCTTTCCTAGTGCAGCCTCTCCAGCACCACAATAGACGTGTAAATGGGGCGTGTTTGACAGAAGCAGGATAAAACTGAACAGGGCTTAGCACAAACAAAACCAATGATCCCACAAAGCCAGGATTTTGGAGGTGTGGATAAAGACCTGAACTTTACTGCTCAGACTCGCTTCTGATCTCTTTTGTGGGAGATTAGAACTGTAACACGGTTGGGAGGGAACGCTGTACAACCAGCCCAGCTTGGTCTGTCTTTTCTTCTTGCTCTTGGGAATTGCAACGCGCACAGAGCGGGTGATAAAACACAACATGCCAAGAACATAGGAGCTGTTTCCATTTTCTGTTTGGGACTTCTGTCTGCTTACAGAGCAACCTTCCCACCCCTCACAGATGAACTGCTGATACTCACTGCTTCCACTCGTCCCCGGAGCGGCAAGTCCCCGTGTCCCTGCGTGCGTGACAGGGGTAGCCCTGCCTGGCAGAGCCAGCCCCACGCGGTGTGACCGAGTGCGCTGGGACACTCAGGGTTCAGAAAGAGATGATGGAGGGGAGACTCAGTGAAGGCAGGATTAATCTAAAGATGATGAAGAAGAGAGATCAGTTCACTGTTACTCATGTTCTATCATCTGCCCCCATAACATTTTAGAATTCTATCGCAGCTGCTACTAATGTAATAATAGCTTCCTAAAGCATTTTTTCTTCCCATCAAGACTTTGCAATTTATGATGGAAATATTTTCATTATCACAGGTAACCACAAAAATAAATGCTGTAAGCATTGTTTGTTTCATTGACTGAACATAACTCAGGATTCCACTGAGTTCCTTTACAACTATCATGTATTTTCCCCGCAGATCAAGGATGTAGAAGTCCTCAACTGTGAATATGGCAAGAACACAATTAAGTTCCTTCGCCTTCATAGAGAAGGGAAGAAGCACTTTGTTAAAGAAGTGGAAGTGTGCACACATCTCCGGCTGACTTCTGCTCATGAGTACCTGGATGGAAACAACTCCTTTGTGATACCTACAGACACCATAAAGAATATTGTCCTTGTGTTGGCCAAAAAAAATGGGGTATTTTTTATTTTTTAACTAGCCTCGCTGTTTCTTACGACTTCATTTGGATGTGTTCATTACACTAACTTTTTATTTTCAAAATGCATCAGAATAATCTCTCCCCTCACTGGCATGTCAGATTGGCACTACAATCAACCTTCAGTGATTTCGGAGAGAATTTTTCCTCCTCAAGTGCTTATCCTGCAGACTTCTCCTTAGTTTTCCAAAGCTTTTTTTCCCTAAGAGTTAACAGGTTTTTTTGTAGATTTATCATATAAGATCCATCTTTTTCTTAATTTAATAGCACATAATACTGCATTATTCCTATATGGCATTTTTAAACAGAAAGTCTCAAAGTATGGCATCTATCATAATGACAATCTGTAGCATAAATTGCCTGTCTCAGTAATGAAATTCCATATTTAGCCTGTAAAGCTTAATCAGGATATTGCTATGATTACTTCAGCATTATATCCTCATAGCATAAAGCTTCTGCAGCGGTTTCTCTGCAGCTTGCTGCACCACAGAACAGGAGGTTTTTGATGTGACTCTGTAGCTGCTGTTTGCAGTGTATGCTGCAAGCTGCTCAAACAACTAGGCACAGTGCGCAAAATCAGAAATGAGAGAAATCTGTATTGTTAACATTTCCCAAATATTTACACCAATCAGAACAATCTACTTTTGTATATGAGGTAATTGCTTCTTTCTAATAATACTGTTTGCTGTCTTAGATCCCGACTTTAGAGCAATTTGCTATAGATATCTGCAAACACTTCATGACAACATTTTGCCAAGTGGCGTATGTCAAAACCTACATTCAAGAAGTACCATGGCAACGTCTACATCAGGTATCTAAAATGCTAATAAGTTCAGTTTGTTTATGCTAGAGCCATTTGTCATTCTCAATTCCTGTTTTCAAGTTAAGATAGTATTTACTGCACTTTTACTGACGTGTCTGCTCTAATTGCAGAACGGTATTCCCCACATCCACTCATTCATATGCGTTCCTGATGGGATCCGCTTTTGTGAAGCTGAGCAGTGCCGAAATGGTGAGAAAAGAATTTGCAAATTCCCCTACTTCTCTGTAAATATTTCCACCCATGAGAGATGAAGATGGCTTTAGAGGTAGCTGACGGTGTTACAGGGTTTACAGCACAGCCAAACCTCTCCTGAGGTGTAAAACAAATAATACTTTTATAGTCTAATTTTGGAGTCCTTGATCTCTGAGATATGGCTGAAAAACTAATGTAGCTCACGTTCGTATGTATATCCTAAACTTATAGTAGGTACAACAGCATATCCAGCAGAACTGTTACATATTGTCACAGGATTTAATAACCTTCAGAGAAGGGTCTGCTTACTCTTTTACATTATACTATACTCTGCAGTCTCACTGTTACCATTACACTATAGAGAACATATCACGAAACCACGCTGCTGTAGGCCAGTTGCCTAGTTTGCAGTTATTTTCAAAACCCTGTCAGCATGCCTTGGCTTGATTTCTAAGAAAGATGCAACTTCATTGCTGCAAGCCAGGCTGGCTTGAACATTGTGAGCACTCAGGTCTACAAGCAAACAATTTTTTACATGAAAATACTTCAGAATGTGCTTACTGTTTTTGCACGCCATGCATAAACAAAGCACTGTTCAGCTTCACGAAGAGTTTTGTGATACTTAAAAGACACAGGCTTTCAAGCACAACTGTCTGCCCGTAAACTGGCATTCCGAAGGGAGTGTAAAAATTATCTGTTCTTGCTCTGACTCATAACAAGAGCATAAATTCAGTCTCACTGTGTTGGTGTTTCATTTAACCCATCTCTCAGACTACTGGGAACTGCGCTGAGCTGACTGCATCATTTAACACAGTGTGTTTAGGGGTTTTAGGCATTAGTTCAGGATCGATCTATTACTGCCCTAACGTAACTTAGAACTATTTTCCATCCTACCCTCCCTCCCTATTTGGCTAACATGCCAGGGTTAGGACCAGTGGCAAGACCAGTTTCACTTGCAGACAGGACACAAGTTCTGAGAGGTGCATTTGAGCACTGTCCCCATGTTCCTGCTGAAAGAAAAGAGAGAGCTCATACAAGTCTCCAGTGCCTGTTGGCCCAATTTTTTAAATGTTGCTGGTAATGTTAACTACTGTTGTATTTTTGGCAGCCTCAATAGTATTGACTTTGGTTTCTGGAAAATGTTAAGAAAGAAACCTGAATAAAAATAAATAAAGGGTTTATGCTTTCTTCAAAAGCTGCTGCTTTTACTGTACAGATTTAATTAAATGTTTCATCACCTTGAAAATTCAGCATGAAGTTCTGCAATTTCAGGTTCTACACAAAAAAAAAGTCTTTAAGGCTTACTGAAGAAACTGCCTTTCCTTCTTAGTCTTCCCTTCATGTAGCCCTTCAGCTGTTTCTTAGGATTCCCTGCCTAGGTGAACAATAACCAAAGAGAAAATTGTCAAATCCCTTTTACTTTCCTTATAAGAGAACCTTCTCTATCTTTAGCATCCTCCTATGCACCTATCAGCCAGACACAGAAAATTATTTCCCAGTTAATCCTATCTTTTAACACTTTTCTCATCATTAAAAGAAACCCAGCGAGGTGTAATAGAATTATAGGCTTATTTTTTGCTATTATATTGGCTGATAGAAGGCTCAGAGTTTTTTGGAAATGGAAAACATCACAAGTAACTTAACAGAGTCAACATCAGACAACTGAAGACAGCACAAGCACAAAATATACTGAAAGCACAGCACAGACATTCACCTTAAAAACTTTGCCTGGGCATTATATTCTTCAGTCGAGTTTGAGGTCGATTGCTACACAGCCAGCCAGTCAGCCAGCCTTTCAGGAAATCATTGCAAGGAGTTCCTTCAAACAAGGCTAAGTATTTGAAGGTGACATAAATGTATCTCCAGGTTCACTGATGGTATCTGCACTACGCTAATACTTGTGTATTACAATCTTATACCCAAGCAATGAATTCATCAAGATCTGAACAAGCTCCAGAATATCCTGTCCAAAGACAGTCTCTTCTTTAATTTTTTTTTAAAGCTTTAGTAAAGAACAGGGTGATGTAGGCAAAATTATAGATACACCTCCTTGAACTCATTAAAATCCAATAACGAATGTAAATTAGAGGGGAAATAGATAAAATGCAGTTTTGATAGTTTCCAGTGACAGAGCAATTTAAAAAAACAAACATCTAAACAATCACATCATTTAGAAATATCCGTCACAATGGAATTATTTCCAGTATAAATTCCTACGGTTTAAAGACAAAGTCTGTCAGTCTCCCCAGTCCAAGACAGGATTACTGTGTGCCAGACGTACTCAAGAATTAATTGTGAACTAGGTAGTGTGAGCACCCAGAGCAGCACAGAAACAGCAGCCTGGGCTTCAGCCACTGACTGTCTGCACAGGCTCTGAACAAGCCACGTGCCACAAAGTTTCTCTTTTCTGAATCTGCTTATTTTGGCAGCCCTGGTCAGTAAAATACTCCGTCAGTTTGGTGTGCTCTAAATGACCGACCGCTTGAAATCAAAAGGTTTGTCAGAAGAGAAAGCTCAGGACAAAACTCTTTGGTCTTTAGAAGATGGTGATGCACCCTGCAGCAGCGATCTACAACAGCACATTTTATAAATATAGCGGCTAAGAGCAAAAACACCGTCAGCTTGAATCTGTGGGTGGCATCTGTATCAGCGCCAGTTCCTGCTCCTTAGCTGAACTGCAGGGATTTGCATTGGCTCCTCGCCCTCTTCTTACAGATGCAGAACTCACAGCAGGATGGGTATGTAAAGCGCATCTCTGAGTGAGGCTCCAAGCCTTTGTACTGAGAATTTCTACACTCATCGATGTCATTAGAAAAGGCTCTCCACGCCTCTCCTGTACACCACAGCACTAGCAGCCTATTTCATTTCCGTTCATGCATAGTCCCTGAACCTATATCAGTGAAAGCCAATGCAATGCATGTCCCAGCTCCAAGGTGAGATAAAGGGTGTCCTCAGCTCTCCTTGAGTGCAGATCACTTGACCAGATTCCATTTTCTGTACTGAGCTCTGATTTCAGTAGTTTCTGTCTTGTTTCTTTCCTTTCTGCTAACATCAGTGTGCAGAAAATATTTTTTTTAAGTAGCCAGGCTTGGAACAGAAGCACACAAGTGAGTCCCAGAGGGACTGCTTCATGGCTCTGGAGCTGTCACTGCAAGTGTGCACCCAGGGGTTTCCTTCTCTCCGCCTGAAAGGGAGCTCATATTGTCTCATATTTTTGGATCACAGGTCCTCTGGTTGTTTTTGCTGGAATTAAAGATCTGAAACTTATGAAAACAACGCAGTCTGGATTTGAAGGCTTCTATAAGAATGAACACACCACACTTCCTGAAAGGAATGACAGGATTTTATGTGGAGAGCTCTTCTGCAAATGGTCATATGGCGAATGCAAGGATTTTGACTTTGACTGCATATGGTACACATCAAATCAAATAACATTTATTACCTAATCTATGAGCCCAAAGTCCCTCTATACAGTACAGCAGGTATTAGGGTCAGAACTGCAGTTGCTGTGCACCAGCCACTCTCACAGATCTCAGTGGTGGAGCTACCACTTTTTAGGAGGAAGAGAGGCATGCCTTGGGGCGGTACTCCTCTTTCTGATGGTGCATCAATGGGCAGTATTTAAACGGGCAGATCAGTGTTCAGTACAGAACACTTCAGAAGAACAAACTAACAACTAATTTGTTAAATACTTTTAGCTAAACACCTACTTGTGATTAGAGAGCTGGGGGGTGTGGAATTTGGAGGTGACAGGACAAAGACACTTCTTCTGTGAAATCCCATTTGCTATGTATTTGTCAGAAAAGTCAGAGAAAATAATAAACCAAATAACCTGCAGTAAAACATCCTGGATCTAGACAAAAACAGCTGATACATGGTTTTCCAAGAATCTGTGTTACCTTTAGGAACAAAATCCGTGAATGTATCCTTGAAGCCTTTTCTGGGCCACCTGACTGTGGGGAATATTCACCTTCTTACCAGAAAACCGTCAACTCTATCCAGATGTTCGTCCTTTCCAAAGTGTCACAGGTATCTTCTTTTCTCCTGCTGATGTTCTACTTAATAGCAAATGTGAATGGGACCACTGACAAGACCAGAATGAGCCTATTATTTCTTCTGGCAGTTCTAAGTAAGACTGGAAACTGTTTGGTGGTACAGCTAGATGGTCTGAAAAAATATGAACACTGAAAAGTTCATATGCTGGTTCCCAGCCATGAATACAATGGGGGAGAACATCACTCAGGGTTTAGCAGGACGTGAGTAAGAGTGAAAGGGGTGCTACAACGTTGTCTGCATGTTTAATAGATTGCATTTGATCAACTGTACATATGGGGGAGGAGTTGCATCGCTTTGCCTGTGCCTGGAAAAGACCAGTGACTGGAAAGACTGTCAGGCTGTTGGCTGAAAAGGTGCCCTAATTCATGGTCTCATCTGTTTTCATGGTTTCAGGTACAGGTCATAGAAGTTGTCTTGAACAACACTTTTTACAATGTCGTAGATATGAAGAATCTAGGCTTGACCAATGAGAAAGAAGTAAGTAAATGCTCAAAACACAACTTCCTTGGACTCTTTAGGAATACTCAGCCTTAAAGAATAGCAGCAGTTCTGCACAGAACAGAACTAAAGGGAGCACACTTCCCACCCCAAGCCCCAGGGAAAGCTCCATCTTACCTCTAAAAGAGATTTACACTGATTACAGAAGAAGGATAATTGCCTTCTTGTGTTGTTGATAAAAGGTAAAGGAGCACAGTGGAATGCTTTGGAGAGCAAAGGGATCTATCACAGAGACTACCTCTGAAAAAACATTCCTGTTTTCTCCACTGAATTTGACTTTTAGTGATGTCAACTTGTGCAGTTAACCAAGCAGAACGTGTTACGGCATCCCTTCACACAGCCAGGTCATGTGA
This sequence comes from Eurystomus gularis, assembly GCA_013400335.1. Classification (NCBI taxonomy): domain Eukaryota; kingdom Metazoa; phylum Chordata; class Aves; order Coraciiformes; family Coraciidae; genus Eurystomus; species Eurystomus gularis. The sequence continues at coordinate 126,326 of VZZY01024177.1, read as the reverse complement.
AACGCTAGCCCACTATGGCTCTTTCTGCTCCATTAGCAGCAGCACTGAGGCCAGAGGATGTCCTTGGTGCAGAGGGGTTACAAGTAGGTTAGCTAGGTGGTGGAATAACTCTAGGTGACAGAAGATCAGCACTCTAAGGGAGCAGTGAAGGGATGTTTCCGTAGCCATCAGGAGCCAAAGCAGACTGGTCTGACAGTGGACAAGGTATAAGCCTGTGAACAGAGAGAGAGATGAGAGGGATTTGCTCCTCCCTCCACAGCTGCTGTAGCTGACAGCCAGGTCCAGCTGAATGTCTGTTATGTTATTCCTATGTGTCAGACAGAAACTGGGTTATTCCATTTTGCATCAATGGTCTATAGTTCGTGTTCTAGTCTCCCTCCCTAAGTCTTGTGATTCTGCCGTCATCCTATACTACCCTTGCCCTCTTTCAAGTGGACATTATAGATCCACTTTCACTTGAGATAACAGCAACATCTACCATTGGTGTTCATAAGAGAAATAAAGGGCCTGGTCCTGATTTTATGAGGAGTTGAATAGCTGCAATTTCTGCTGTGATGGTGCTGGCACATCCCTGTTTCAGAAATGACCTCCGTGTTTGTGTTCATCCTCCTCAGGTCCTGGTTCCAGTGGAAGCTCCCTACGGCTCCTGTGCTTGCACACTTGGCAGGAAGAAGTTCTTAGAAGCACAAGGCCAAGTGATAAAAGAGGAGAGGCAAAGTCAGTTTGCACTGGCAGCCACCCAGGGAAACTAAACCTCTTGGCTACACTCATACCTTCCTGATAAACTTAACAGTATGGCTTTCCTATCAACACAAACTCCTTATTGGCCTTCTCCATTGCTCACTACTATGAACTCCTGAGGTTGGGATTTCCAAAGGACCTGCAAAAATTCAGAAATCAAAAGTATGTCCCTGAATCTCAGTGTGATCTGCAGATAGAAATCCCCAATGCTCTTTGGAAAATCCCAGCTGGAAACATTATAGTAAATTAATTTCTAAGTCAGCTGTTCCCAGACCTCTTAATGAAACAATTAATTTGATAATGTCTGTAACATGTTTTTGACATGTAAAAGCAGCAACTCTGTATATTCTATTTATTAATGTTGCTTCAGTAAAATGAATATACAGGCATGAGGCCAGATGTTTCATTCACATAGTCTGTCATGACCCCTTGATGTCACACTGACCCAGAGAGCTGACCCACTAACTGAATAGGGAATCAATCAATGATTTCTTTGTGAAAAAAACAAAAAAAGGAAAAAAGATAATATCTCTCATATCTCCTTTGCAGTGTGAATAGTTACCGCTGTTGACTAATTTCTCTGCACATATTCTGACTGCATGGCTGCTGCTGCTACTCGTCAGACTATACAGTTACTATATAATTACTTTTATATTAATCACTGAGTTCTTTGAGGTCTTGGGCTATCTCTTTAAGTTTAATTAAATAGTTTTCTTCAGTCTAACAATCTCATCATGACTTCTGAGCAGGCAGGAGTCAACCTAAGTAACTCTCTAACTTTTGGGAGGGGTAGGGAGAAAGCTAGATAGATAGACGACACATATCTTACTTTACTTACCTCAGGTGATAGCTTTGAACATAGAGATAAAACTATACCACCAACAATTCTTGTCTCGCAAACTGCAGCTACCACATTTGCAACAGAAATCCTGCTCAACTTTGGACAGCTTCTGACCACTGCTTTATTTTTCTGAGTGTCATTTTCACAGACTCCATGTGACAGAGTGCAAATCCAATGGGAAGTGCCCAAAGTTACTTCTGAAAACTGCAATTCTCAATTTGCCAGACCTGCAGCATATTCCTCTGGGTACAATCATTAAATTCATAGGCACCAAAAAGGAGGAACATGTCCTGCACCGTGTGACATTCTGAGGTGTTTTGCAAGACAGGAACTTGCCTTGGTGAGCAGGATGTAACAGATGCAAAGGGAAGACACTGTTCACAAGCCTGAGATATCTCCTGAAAAACATACAGGACAAATGAGACCACAGAGTGAAGCTGTCCCAGATATACTGTTCCCTGGGCACAAGGCAATTCTAACAGTTTTATTTACAACACTTTTAGCTTTTGCTGGGGACACTCTTTCTTACCTTCTTAGATTGTGTTGTATTGTACTTGTGGGCTTATGTCTTGCTATTTCTGCTATATTTAGGTGCTTGTAATTTATTAATATATCTTTTAAGGGCAAATAAAAAGCAATATCAAAAAACAAACTAGCATTTGACTGTTTACCAAATAAGAAATTAAACCATTTGCTACTTTATATTTAAACACAAACATTGTAACTAAAAGACATGGTTTAGCTTAGCCAATTTTACTTCAAAAAAGTGACTCATCTTGTTCCAAATGATGGTTCATTACCAATAGATGGAAAAATAGATGAAAAGGGATCTTACTAACCATTTCAGCATTCACCTTTCTCTAAACAAGGCAGATGTTCGCAACCCGCTTCCTTTCTACCTTATGAGAAAATTATTGCATTAGGCAGAAGGTTTCCTTTGTTACTATTTGTGCTTCATTTGTGAGCTTGTAAGGTAGTAGTGGACTAACCTTCATGGCAGAATGAGGACACAAAGCAGCAAGCAGTATTTAGACTTTCCTGTGGCAACAAGCACACATGTACACTCATGCAGTGTGATTTCTGTAAACCTCCACAGATAACGTGGACATTCAGCAAGTCTTTAAAGGCATCTCGGCAGGGCTCCATCAGGCACTGCAAACCTGAGTCACTTACGTGGGCAGATTGCTTCTAAAGAAAGCACTTGGGCAATCGGAAGAAGCCCAAATTTTCCACGTGGCAATTTGATTCAGATAACAATGGCATAAATTATTCTTGAAAATGGGACTTAGCCAGACTTAGGCCTGAGCCCTGACCAAATTCCCACTGGCTTCATTAGAGTCAGTCTCCGGAATGGACTTGCTTTATTTTAATTGAGGTATTTTTTTCAGTTCCATCCTGAGGAACCATTCAAGTTGCTTACTGTGTTTTACTCAGAGGCAGCTGTGATGCTTTGCTGATGAAATCACACTTGACAAAAATGAGCAGCAGCTAGCACATTGTAAAATTGCCATTTCAAACACATCTTCTGGCTGATAACATGAACCTTGCTGGTCCCGGGCTATATCCCAGTAGTTTATAGGGCCTTGAGCCTCCTACCAAGGAACAGAGTATTTCAAGTACACAAACATCTTACTATCATTTTAGCGCCTGACTACTTCACGTCCTGTTTCTGTTCAATTCTGATAGCTGCCCAGGACAGACCAACCACAATCCTCCTCAGCTGCTGATCGCACTCCATGCGCTACCAACATCTCACAGGTAAAATGCACTAGCTAAACTGATAAGCCAGTATCTAAACCAGAGATGAAATGTCACTGTCAGGGCCAGTATGAGTCACCTGTTTTCACTTGCTGTATTATTCTCTGCATATTCAGGCTACCTGCTTTCCAACACACGTTTAAACCGGTCAGGTTTTATTAACTATTACAGGATTTTTTTTCTTCTTTCAAGTTTGTTTTTCTTTTGGTTTGTTTGTTTTTTAAATTGCTTTTATCAGGAGTACAGAACCCTGCTTCTAAATTGAACTGAGTTGACTTAAAAGTGACCAAAAATCCCTTCCTCAATATAAATACTTTTGAAGTTAGAACCCTGCTATTTATCTGCATACAACAGCCAACCATCTTCTTCCTGGAAAGTGCACAGCTGTATCTAGAAAGGAAACCTACTAAATATCTCCAGTTACAGGATCAGAAGCAAAGGTAACCATTCAATCCCATTAGCCAACCGTGGCAGGTCAGGTATTGCTGCAAGGAAATGCTTACCTGTGGGGACAAGCATTTGTAGCCCAGGCCCTGACGGATGGAGGTGCACAGAGGAGCCAGCCTGGAATGGGAACATGAGGTAACAGAGGCAAGAGAGACTAGGAGACAAGCAGGAAAGATGGAGGGGGAGGGAAGAGGAGGAAGAAATACAGTGATAGTAAAACCATCAGACAAATCAAAGAAGGGAGAGAATAGAAAACTGAAAAAATCAGTGAGGACAAGAATCTATCCTGTCTGGCCACCTCAGAGCTGAAAACAAAAACTCAAACCAAACAATACTGGAGGCACTCAAAACTAGAAAACTAAGTGGGTAGAGAAACCTTTGATGCAGAAGGAAACATAATGGCAGAACTAGCATGCCTGAGTACTGAGGGGGCTTCTGCCAGCTCTCAAGAGTGGCATTAGGCATGAATTCCTAATAGAAGAGGAGTATCCTTGCAAAACACGGTTGCTACACCCAGGCACACGGCCGTTTCCACACTTCTTCCTATGGTTTGGCCGCTGGCTGGGAAACAAACTCAGCTACAGTTCCTCATTCTGTACTTCCTTCCTCCTGCTGCAATCCACCAGTACAAGACAAAGTAACATAACTCTTGAATCAGTGATCAGAGCAAATGATGAGCCTTCCCTCCCTCTTTTGGAAGTGATTTAGCTGCTACAAAATCAGGGGCATTCTCAAGAGCGCAAGTACTGCAGAGCGTTTATAGAGGGGCAGCTGGGTTATAGCAATCATATGAAAAGGGGAAGAGAACATCCTGAGATGAGTGCAAGCCTGCCAATGCCAAGACATTTGTTGTTGCCTTATCAGCAGATCAGCTGATGATACAGCAGTTATAATTGCTGACTGTTTAACAAAGGTGCTCACGAGTGCACATATAAATAAAACAGTGGTCTCCAATACTCACCAGCAGCCTTCAGTAGCAATGAAACTCTCACATGGTGACCAAGGGCCACTTAGAGTCTTCATGATGCTCCCCTTGGGCTCTCCAGGCATTTGAGGTTACAGTTGTGTTCCTCAAATTTACAGCATCTACCAGATAACGTTATTCTGGGAGTAAGTTGAATACTCATCTGGGATCCAAAGGAACATCACTAAATCAAACAATTCCCTAATTATATGGGCTAAGTAAAAAAGAATTGAATGACCTTGTTACGTTATCATAGTAAAAAGAATACAGCCTTTCACAACAGGAATGAAAGCTACTTGTTAAATTAGTCTGCCCATTACTCCAATGGAGAATGCCCTTGCAGGCTGCCAGGGGACTAATAACAGCCACTGCCCTCTGTACCTCCCCTGCTCAGTCGAAAGCGAGCAACGCAGAGGTGAAGGTGGATGGAGGCCTTTGGTGTGACGGAACGGGACATGGATGGGCTCTCCTGTCTGACATCCCCAATCACCAGCTCCTCTTGTTCTGTTAGATGAAGCAGAAGTCAATCCATTGCCTGTGTAAATTGTCCCTGAGGTGAGTGTAGAGCAGACCCTTCTCTACACTGCTCCATTCATCCTGCTGCCTACTAAGCCAGTGACAGTTACACTGTTCATATGCGTATCTACAGTCAGTTCATTTTCCGCATGACTTTTGGGCCAAAATCCATTCCTGGAAGGGAAGGAACTGCTGTTCTGACTTGGAAATAAAAAAGCAGAATGGAGACAAAGTGAGATCATGCTTTTTCTGGTCATGCTCAGACCCAGCCTTCAAATATTAGACAATATTGCCATTTAAAAAAAAAAAAAAAAAAAGATAAATTTGTAGCCTCCCCCAGACTCTCAGAAAGTAAGATCCTCTCCTTTTCAAATAACTGTGATTGTAACTTAAGTGTGACAGTGGAAAGAGGAGTGTTGAAGATAAAAGACCAATTAAATGCTGATTTTTAAAAAGAGAAAGAGGTAAAGGACTTGGTAGAATTTGAACATGTTGGAAAAAAAACAGTGAAAAGAGAGTGAAAAGACAGAAGAGTTCATTTAGCAAATAATCACTGACAGCGAGGGCCTAATGTGACATTCTGCCTGGGCCATTTCTAACCAGGAGTGATACATGGGAGGCTCCTCCCTTCACTACAGCTGCCAAGTCTTGTTTTAGAATTCTATGAGCAAAAAATTTTCTACAAATTGATTAAGAGCAGCACATTAGAGCAAACTGTTTTAAAGGGAACAGTAACACACAGGGATGGAAGATATCAGCAAGCAGACAGAACCCCTTTTCTCTGGGTTGAGAAAGTGGCCTTGGTGGACAGGCACAGCCACAGCCTCCATACTTGTTGACGGCTGCCTTTTATGTGCTTTCTGTTTGGTACCTGGCACTATTATTTGGATGCAAAGAGAACATGCCATGCATTGTGTACCTACAGCTTGAGAGCAAGCATCAGAGCTGATGAACAACACCGATATGTGCTTCACAACTGTCATACCAAAAAAAGCATACTGTAATGCTTTCAAATATTTTTTTTAAGTGCTACGAAAGATCCCCATAGATGTGCACTAGTGGTATTAGGAAAAGGACAAGAGGAGGGAGAAGGAACAGGAGGACCTTGGCTGCAGCATGTCTCTCCATCCCTGTGCTGACCAGCAGCAGGGCAGGGGAGCTGACTGCTGCTTTGCTCCTCAGAGCTGCCTCTAGAAGGAAGCTGCTCTCTGAATTGCTGGTTCAGTGTGAAAGCAAGGAGACCTGCAGCACTGACACCATCATTGCTCTCACAGCCAGTATCAGCTGAGCAGTCAGACCACCACCCAAAGCACAGGGAGGGCTTTTAAGGAAGAGGGACTCTCCCAGCTGCAAGCGCATTAAGGGCATATTATAAACTGGATTCCTGCATAGCTCTGCAACTCTCAGAACTGCAGGATTGACATGGTATCCAGTAATGCCCATCAGCCACTTCCTCATCTCAACAGCAGCTGTGTTTTCTGCGAGAGGAATGATAGCTAAAAATAATCTGGCTTTGACTTCCTCTTTCAAACCCTCCAGTCCCTTTTAATAACATTTTTTTGTTCTCCCAGAAACAGCAAGGAGAATGGAACACACAAAACCAGAGCAGTCACCTGCACAAAAAGAACACCAGTATTAGAAAGCTCAGAGAACAGTAGGAGACTACAATAAAGATCAGAGGCAGTAAAAAAAATATTGACACAGTTCTGAGCAACATCCTCTGAATTCCTTTTCACACTTGCAAGGTTTCTGTTGGGCCTCTACTTGTATAAGCCAGTCAGCAGTGCCGATCAAAAGGGAAATACAACCTCGATGTTTCTGAATGCAATCCACTTGCTCATTAAAACGTATTAGAAGAAAGAACATGGCTCAGTAATCACCAAATGTGCTCTCATGTCTGCACAGTGGAGATTTTTACTCCCTCATGGAATAAATATGTTTTACTTTTAATTGTGTCATCCATAGATCTACAAAATGTGTCAATCTCACACCAAACATGCAAATGGAGAAAAAGAGAATATGCAATTCATCCTTCAGTAACATAGCACCGTGTATCCTCCTCCAACAATAATTCTGCAGGGCTAGTAGGCATCTCCAGACTGCTACATGCAGCTGCCTCACGTAATCCTTTCCATAAACATACCTAATTCTATATTAAAATTTTTAGGAGTTTCACATATAATTTTTCAGTTGCAGCCTGTAATTAGCCCGATACAGACTGTACCTGAAAACTGCCCAAGGCAGGGGCGATGCTTTCCATTTCAGCCTAGTCTTCCACAAGATCCCTAGTATAGATACTACCAAAGTATAAATAAAATCATAAGCATTGTTCAGACTGCGACTTACAACCCTGCTGCTAACAGTGATAACTGAAGAGAGCACAGTACAAGGGACAGAAAGAGAAATGGTGAATACATCCCCGTCCCCTATCCTCTATCTCAAATTCCAAATAAATACGTTGTGCAATGTAAAGGTTAGAAAGTACATAAGAAAGCATGCTACTGTACATAGTTTATGTATTATACCATATATTGTGAGCTTTTCCTACAGCATAGCTATTAATGTTGCTTTATCCCTTCTCAAATTTCAACACCAGAAACCTACCAACTTCCCTGGAACTGTAGCCTCAGAAGCAACCTCTCACTTGGCCAAGTCAGAAAGGAAGGCAGGGCCACCACCTATGCAGGAAATTACAGGAGCTTCTTCCTCTGAGTCCTGTCCCCACTTGGTAGAAAGCACCACTCTCTTACCCTCTCCCTTCTCAGCTGTACCTTCTCACCATTTCCTTCCACACCACTTCCACTATCACCAGACTCCTGCTCATTCCCTACTTCCAGTTTCATTGCTCAGCCTCACTGATGCAACCCCACATCCCAGTTTCGGGGGTCATCACATCGGTCTGTGGGCCAGAGAAGCTGGTGAGCCCAGACAGTGCTTGGCACTCTCCTGGGCTATCTCCAGGTGTTCTGGGGTAGTGTACCAGGGCCAGCACACCACCTCTGCACCACTGACAGCTCTAGGAAGGCATAAGGGAAGCACAGATGTTACTGGTGAACTGTGACACGCGCTTCTCCTTCAGCAGTATACAACACTAGACAAGAAAAAGCAAAAAATAAGGACATTTTAAAATATCTTGGTAGGTGGTGTTAAAAATTAATCACAAGAACATAGAATAGTAAGTAGGTTTTGGTACCTTTTTAATGAGAAAATGAAGAAAAACAGGAATTCCAATATACCACAACAAATAAACAGAGAAAGTAAAAGATCTGTGAAGTAAACTGAACCCAAATATAAGCAATGCTTTATTAGGATATAGCAAGCAACCTATCAAATAGGGAACTGGTACAAACAGATTGAACAAGACTCTCTTTTAACAGAGATGTATGGTGATGAGACAGCTTCTTTCAGTTTTTAAAACAAGTATTCAAACCATTAGGCCTTAAAAAAAAATAAAATCAACCATTACAACACCAATGACAGACAATATTAAAAATGTGCAGAATTTTACTCTTTTTACAAATTTCTGCATAATGTTAGAAAACAAGTTATCATAAATTAAAAACATAATAAAATGAAGCTTTTTTTTGTTTTGCAAAGCAACACAAACTTTTAAAAACCAACTACTATTAAAAACAGGTGAAAACAAGCTGAGAATTTGAAGGACAGCAAAAAATACACAACCCAGTTTCACCTGTCAGCAACACCTTCTGCGATCGAAGGGGTTATGTTAGTTGTATGTACAGCTTTAAACATTGCAGCATACGACAAGTAAACCTTAATAAGGTCAAAATAGGACCCTCTGCAAAAAAGGGTGAGTTGGCAAGTGTCAGTCTCATCCTAAAATTATAAGTAGTAATAATTTTAGTAGGTCTTTAGTGTAAATCAAAACCTACTTAATTTGGTTTCTCTCTCCCAAATATGCATGTAAACTTTGGGGTGGCGCTGGGGGGG
>VZZY01024177.1:105915-117084 GCA_013400335.1 Eurystomus gularis | reverse complement strand
GGGGGGTCTGGTTAGTATTTTAATTAATGAATACAGAACATATATGGCTCAAAAACGAGAATGACATACCTCCCTTTTGTTGTGGATACAGTGATGTAGCTATCTCAACATGCTCATTGACACTTCCTAAAAGAGAAAATCATTATGTACTACCTAAAGAATACACACCACCTCTCTCAGTTCAGACTCAGTATGCAGTATATTGCCAACTCTATCCAATAGGATATATATTGTAATTTGGTTTAAATTCTTAATAGATATATTCTCTCTTTACAAAGTTCCATCACATGAAACCAAATTGCTTATTTATTGTTTGAGGCACAACATGACCCCCAATTAGACAATTTGCTATAAAGAGTTGTTCTTTAGATGTTGTGTCTGTAGAGGTTTTACGTGATATTCATAGATTTTCAGCGCAGGCCCCAGTTTTAATGAAAGTCCAGTCAGTACATCATTTCTTGTCATCAAGAGTAATGATTTGCCATCAATTTCCTATAAGAAGAATTAAAGAGTTGATAAAAGACAAATGTACAAATCTAACAGATGAGAACAGTCATGCAACAAATGGAAGACTACTACAGAGGATCAATGAGAAAATAAATAGTAGCCTTTATTTTCCTGAAACTATGTTTATAGCTGCTAAATACTGCTGTCTGCCTTTCAAGTGCTCTCCTGTGCTGACTAAGGCATAAATACTATTTAGTCAAGCACAAAACTCAAATGAGCCTAATTTCAAAATTCCCTCCCTGTAAATCTGTTTCAAATTAATAGGTGCATGTGCAGATTGCCTAATTATCATCCATTAAGGGAAGGATACTCTTAAGAAGAAGGCTTATGAAGTGCATTTCAGAAGAATTACCATTGACAGCAATATGCAAGTTTGGACTAGTCAGTATCTGCTAATAACTACAGGTGCCTTCTTTAAAAGGCCAACTTTCCCATGGGCCCAGGGAGGGAGAAGTGGGCAGGAAAGACTCCTGCAATCAGAAATTTTAAAAGGACCTGAATGTAGAGCACTGAAGGAACTTCTCTTCCTCCACTTACAACAGAAGAGGCTAAAAGCAGCAATTTTCCACCTTAGGTGTCAACAACCCCTACTTGTTCCTGCTTTAAATTCCCACTTTCAAATCACAAATATTTGGGGTTTTTTTCCTCTCAAACCTTGGCTTTCTGACCTATTTAGATTAGAAATCCTGTAGGCTTTGGGGCTTTTTCCACCCCAAAACCTTGTTGTATGTTTGGAAACTACCTGTAAATGACTTTTCAAAGGTCAAAATGAATCCATATCTCTCAACTCCCATCTGCAATTCAGACATGGGACCCTCCTTTTCTCTACACCTTCCTGCACTACTCGGGAAACAGGAGCTAGGGCTACACAACAATGCATTGACTGGTGTCTCACAACACAGCCAGAACTCCCATGGTCACCATAGCCCCAGGAAGTATATAGCCTTATGGCATTCTCCTGCACTGGACTTCATGCTGCTGTCACATTCTTTTTTATTTTAAAAAATAAAACCCCAACCCACTATTAAATGTTTAATTTGTTATCAATAGCCAACAAACAGTTCAAATGCTTGCATATACTACTGTTGTCCATGATAATACAGTGCCAAAATTTTGTATCTTTATAAATATTATAAACATCATACATCAATTTATCCCACTGCAGCATCTTCCTTAGAAATGTTGAATGTTGTCTTGGAAATGTCAGAGATCCTATCCTTGATTACAACTCAGTGTGAAAAGAGGAAGGCTTATATGAAAGTTCTGCATAAACTTGTCCAGACTAATCTCTCTTATGATTTGATAGTTTATAAACACAAAATACATGGACAAAGCACAACATACTCAAATATCAGCTGAAAGTGGAATTTCTTTAAAATCTCCCCAAGAGATATGATTGCTAATCCCTCAGAGGTGTCCAATGTAACAGTATTTCTAAAAGAAAAAAAAAGTTTCCAATAACTTTTTACCCAATTATAGCAGGTGCCTCTTTCCAATTACTGTGGAGAATGTTAATGGTTAAAACCAGTTTCTATCCTCTCTTTTCCATTCGTCACAATTCTTTCTGTGGGAATTTTGACACCAGTGAGTATTTTGCTCATTGCTATGACCGATCTGAAGTTGCCTTTTCTGCTGCTGTTCAACGATGCTATGGAGGAAGAACAGCCTCCAGCTTGGTAGGATCCAAGTGAAGTAAATCCAGTACCTGGAACAGGAGAAACTCCAAGAATAGGAAAAAAGCATCTATTCCTTACCCTTCTTCTTCCACATGGTTCCCCATGGATTCTAGATGGCTTTCATTGAATAGAAAACTGATTCTCTAAATGTATCTGGGTAGAAATGAGCAATTATGTATTTTAAACCTGCTTCTGTAGATTTGTCAGTCATTTCCAATTTTTGGCACCAGTAGGATTTTATCTGCTTTGATGACTTCTCTGAATTTCCTCTCTGCTACTTCTCTATTTTCTGGATTTTTTCAGGACACTACTTCAACGTCAGCTTTCAGTATGCCTTTTTAATGTAATCTGCTGAGGCACCCCTCTGCACAACTAGACCTAATAGTAATTCCCCTCTGTGCCAGGATGTCCTCAGCAGCAATAGTATATTGTCTTCAGCAAATAACCAGAGGACCAGTTAAGCTTAAAGTCCTCCCAGCACTCTTTCTGCTCATTCTTAAGTGACTGAGAACTGCAAGGTTTTACAGTACTGACTACAGCTAACAAGACAGCACAGCAGCCAGCACATTCACGTGCCCCTCCATGCCATGGATCTGCTAGAAAGCAGCAGTGGACACAAGCTAGCATCAAACCCCAGCCCCCCTTCTGGTAAGGCATTGCACTGAGGCCAGCAAACTACCATTGGGTTACCTGGGCTTCTCTGCTTATCACAATACTAACAGTTAAGAAGCCACACGGACAATAATAAAGGTCAGGCATAGTGCTAGCACATCATGAGACATGGCAAACAGCTTTAGTCTTTGAGTGAGCCACAGCCCCCCGTGCTCCTAGAGAAAGCTGAGCCATGTACTGGCAGGCAGCAGTTCTTTGAAGTTATTCACACCCTCATCCTGCAACTGGTCTGCCTCTCTCTTTGGTTATCCTATGCCCCCAACTCCTTGGCTTGTCTGATCTGCTCGCTAATGTTATGGTTTTTTGTTATTGGGTAACATCCTTCAGTTGAATCTGTTTTCATCAGTGAGCTCTTTTGACTTGCTGATATCAGTAGAACTCCAAGAAGGAATAATGTATAATCATCATACAATCATCACTTCTTACCAGCACTTACAATACAGTTTTAAAATTCTGCAGTCCTTAAAATGTCTTCTCTTTTTCCTTAAAATGTTGTAAGGAGAATTCAGGTCTTAAAGATTCTTTGAGTCACTTGCTTTGGGCGAGTCCAGATGTATTCAGATTCATCAAAAGAAAGTGTGGATTCAGTTACTGTTGTGTAAAAGCTGAATGTAATAATAGGTCTCATGCTTACATTCTGGGCTATGGATGTTTTGCAAGGAAACCATTGTGCTACCCCTACTGAAGCAGTTCAGTGGAAAACAATTTCCCAGTGTCGTAGGTGAAGCAGAATGCTTCCCTTTATCATTTACAACCTCATTCACCTTCCAGCACATACTCAAGGCAGTAGCAGATCAAATTAATTTAGGTTTCTGGGGCCCGGGCAAGCTGCAGTACAAATGGCAGAGAAAAACAGAGATGGCCACAACTTCAGCTGTGTGCCCAGTGACTCCATAGACAGAGGATGGCTAAGGGATCAAAATGAACTCGACTGCACTGCCATACCTAGAAGGTCTGGGAGATCCTGATAACAACTACCATAAGTACACAGAGTTAAAGTTAGTGGCTAGCAAACGGTGTAGAGGAAACAGAACACCACCACTGGTAAGAGGTTAGGGACAGAGTTGTTTCCTGAGGCTGTTCCTGGTGCAGACAGGGAATGGGCTAGAAGAGCTGGCATGAAGAACCAGGCACTTGCTGCTCCTCGTGCTGCTATGGGAATGGAGGGGGAAGAAGTGGCAATGATTTCTGCTCTGAATGTATGTCCCACATCTCCTAGCCACATCCTGGTGGCAGCTGTCAGCCTCTGTCTCCAAGGCTTTGGCATAAAGTGAAGTTGGCAGTGGAATGCCAGCCACATTTCTGCTCACAGCTATCCTAGCAGAGCCCTGGCAACGCGTTGCTAAAAAGCAGCTTACTTTAGCTATCCTCCTGAAGCCGCTTGCCCTCGCTGCAGAATACTAATAAAACCTTTACACTCTACTTCTATGATGCTTTCCATCAGGCTGTTGCAAATTGCTTTGCCAAAACTAAGGAGTTAGCCTCACCTTGCTGCTGCAAGATCAGTAGTAATTACTGCAGTATTATTGACAAGCCAGCTGAGGTTCAGAGGTTAAGATATTTGATGAAAGTCAGAGGTATCTGTCAGTACAAAGAAAAAAAACCCAGAGGCCACAATTACTTTGCCTGTATGTTTTCTTAAGCCACATTTCCAGAGCTGCTGAGGAGACATGGATGCTGGTATTAAGGAATGGATACACTTAATTTTTTTACTATTTACCCATTTTCAAACTGAAAAATTAGTAGCATCTGCAGAAAGAGCCTCTCTCTGCATCCTGCCAGAGAATTACCCAGCACCAGATTTTTCACTTGGAAGAACAAAGAGCTAAATTTAGATACTCTGTTCTACTCATCAATTACAATCAGATGGGATTTCACTGTCCAGGTGCTGAAGGTCAGCAAGCTTAACCTGACCAAAAGTAACGTTCTTTCACATTAGATGTATAGTTCCCCTGCAAAGCTGCCAATAACTTGCACTAGCTCAGTGCCTTGGAAGGTCAAGCCATCTGGTTTGACAAATAAATACAAGCGTTGGTAACTAATTTCCTGGTAGTTGCACACAAACCTATAGACTTATGAGGGAAGGTGCTGAACTGATGTTGCAGAGATGCAAGTTCCTCCTCTATGGAACAGGTGAGCTGTAGGCCAAGTAAGCCAGCTTCCCTACCCTGCCCCACTACTACACCCTACCAGGGTGCTCACAGGTGAGTTACAAGAGGCCATATGACTGGGGTTTTTTTATCAAATCTACCAAAAGAAGCCATCCAGTGGCATCAGCAGTTACAAGGCCCAGAAATGAAGACCCAATCTCTTTGCAGGACTCAGACCGAGTCCTGCAAACGTGCTGCTCCTGTGTCTCAAAAGATTCTTCCCCTTTATTGTCAGCCTGTCCTCTCCCTCTTTACTTGCACGGCCAAGCTCAATGCAACACAGCAGCCCCTTTTTCACCCTAGGTTTTCAAAAGCAACTTGCTTCTTAGAAGCCTCGGTTTTATGAATATTCATGAGTGTATTTGCACACTAGGCTAAGGAAGAAGGGAATTACCATTCCTATTTTAAATAACAAGGTAGCAAAACTGAGTGGGTTGTATACAGAGACTGAGTCCAAGCCAGGAAATTAATTTAGATTCCTCACCTTTCAGATAACTGTTTTAAACAAACTCCAACTTATTATCCATACCTTGTAGAACAATGTTATTACTCAAAAGATCACAGTCCCATGGATTTTAACCCAATAACAGACTCAAATCCCCCCATTAATGTGGGATTCTCACTCCCATTTAATAGTATATAACCAGGTCCATGGTAAAAATGTGCAATGTGAGAAACTGGTGGCAGTTAAAAGGTGTTTTCTAAGAAGTTTACCTGTTCTTGAAAAGCATTTGCTTGTTCTTCAAATCCAGCTGTTCTGAAATAATTCACAACATCGATAACAGCCCAGTCAGCAGGATCCGGAGGTCTCCCATTCTCTACTGTACTGCAAAGTGCAAATCCAGACAAGTAATCACTAAATGTGTGCAGAGCATCTGCTGCATCTTTGTGCAAACCCCACATACATCCCATCCTTCCTTGTTCCTCCAGCAAAAGTGCCTCTTGACGCACCTCCCCCAACCTCAGCACCGAACAGTCACTCCTGTTCTCTTCAATTTCAAAGACCTGCTGCTGGGGACAACTGAGGTACCTCTCCCTTCAGAAAAGAAGGAAGTATACAAATCTTCGTATCAGTCAATAGTAATCAGTGAGGATCTTTTCCCACAAGAGTGCTGCCTTCGCAGTTAGAGAACACGGCTGAGGTACCAAATCCCTGTCTTTTATGACTGCAGCTTGTTTTCAGCTATCAAGTACTTATAAAGAATTGCAGTATGTTGATTACTCTTTTTGCAGATAAGACGGTGCTTCTTTGTAACATGGATAGAAACTACTGGAAACCATCTTTACCTTGTAAAGCAAAAGCAAAACAACAACAAAAAAAGGCACCAATGACTGCACTAATTGCTCAATACAGAACATTTCTCAGAATTGTTTTTGGACTTCTCTTTGGACAAATCTGTAGAATTTTAAGGTAGCTACAAATCTGAGAAAACATCTGTTAAACACAATGAGATTCAATTCCTTCTGTGACTGACCTCAGGCAATTTCTTTCCACAGTAGCAAACCCAACCAATCATTCATATTACTACCCTTATCCTGCATTTCTTATCCTCAGCCTGCCATCACCCAATCTCAGATAACCTGTGTGTATCTGCAAATTCTTGATTAAAAAAAGACATGCAGTGAACTTGATTGCCTTTCCTATATCAATCTGTGGGAACGAACAGCAAGGTATCAAAAGAAAGAACTTCCGTAGCATGTTCCTCCAACTAGAAGTCTCAAACTTCATACCAGACATTTTCCACTGTTCTGCATGCTTAACAATAATGCTAATGAAGAAATATAAAAAATGTACAGATCAGGGCAGGTGTCAGAATCCTGTCCATTTCAGGTCCTGAAGCTTAGAGGCAGGACTTTGATTTTCAACAGTACCAGCTGGAAAAGAAACACAGATTATACTCTCCTGACAGCAGTTTTGTTCTGTCCTTCAATTTTTTCTTTTCCAACTGTCACCACCTCTCTCTTGCCTAGACTTATATGTACATCTTTCAGCAAAGTAACTGCATTAATCAAGGGCCAACCATTTTTCTAATCAGCTATGAAGAGAAGCAAGCAGAATCACATATAGTGCCTCCCATCACTGTTTCTACAACGTCCCAATTTCTACAACTAGCTGAGCCCTGGGAAGGAGGACTCATGAACACAATGACTTCTGCTTCTCCCCTAACTCTTGGAATGTACCCGTCAATATGGCAACAAAATTCTGGCCCCAGGGACTCACACAGCAACCTCAGTATCACACTGCATGCTGCACTTGGCCTTCTAAAAGCAGTTTCTTTCACTTATCACATGGAAACACACAGAGCAATGAGCAAAAAGACAGCTTCTTACTTTTACTCATCAAGTAGTGACTGACTTCATGAGTCGCTTCACTGACTGTCATTACACAGAAAGGCAACACTCAGCAAAACTGAAAATGAGACTATTTGGCCTTATCAGAACTCCACTTTTTTTTTTTTTTTTTAAATAAAATCAAAGAATGCCTTCCAATTAGGATTTTTGGTGTTCTGTACATTCTGAGGCTTAGGAAGTAAAATGTGAAAAGCACCACACAAAACCTACACATAGTTATAAAAGCAGCAGTTAAGAACGATACTTAAATCTGGGCCTTTTCCCCAAGACATAGACTATCACTTTCAATTACTTATCTTCTACTTAAAATGAAAAATGAATAAAACCTCAATTCAGTATTTTAAAAAAACATAATAAATCCTAAAAGACAGAGTTTAATTCTTCCTAAACAGCAAATAAACGATTCAATCTGTAAAAATACCTCCTAATTGTATGTTGCTTACTTCCCCGAACACTTTGATTTCAAGCTCAATATGGTCCCAAACCCTCCCTTCCACAGTTTTCTCTGTCAGCCCAGGCGTGCTAGTTCTTCATGCAGCTCTTCTTTTACTGCCAGG
The DNA here is from genome assembly GCA_013400335.1 of Eurystomus gularis. Taxonomy (NCBI): domain Eukaryota; kingdom Metazoa; phylum Chordata; class Aves; order Coraciiformes; family Coraciidae; genus Eurystomus; species Eurystomus gularis. The sequence goes on along the minus strand of VZZY01024177.1, from coordinate 109,170 downwards.
GAACTACAGCTTGGTCCAGGCCCATCCCAGGCTCAACTGCAATGACTTCAGGGGCTCTACCTTAGTCATTAACTAATCACAGGAAATAATTGCAAGCTCCTGCCTCAAGGAACAGCATCATACTGGACCTCAAGCCGAGCCAAGTTCCACAGCTGCAGCTGCAGAAGACTCAAAGACATGTGGCAGACTGTTGGGAGGCTGGCTGGATTTTAACCCCTCTACCCACACAGATGTACATTTGGCTTCTAGACCTTAAGAGTCTCCTCCTTGCCCTGCTGTTGCACATGGCTCTATCCTTTAGACAACAAAAGAGAGTATGTAACAGCCATGGGTTAGCCACACATCAGTTTATGCCAGACATCCTGGATGCTGTAAAACCTTAAGACGACTGGCATTTTAGGCTTTGTAACAAGATCCTAGACCCACCGATAACTAATAAAGATGAGGCTTGTCTGCTTTTCACCACTGTCCCTGTGCCTTTATTGCCATCATGTGGCAGAAGCAGCAAGGTCTGAAAGGATACAGCTGTGAACAAACAGATTTTATCCAAGCTATTTATAACTACTTAAAAAATACCAAATACTTCCCTTGTAGATATGTGCACGTATACCCTGTATACATTCATTTAGAAACCACAGCTCCTGATCAGTTAATTACAATTCCCACCAGTTCTAAAAAGCCACCTTCAAAATTATTAGTTGAGCCTTAATCACCTAAGCCTCAGGGGAAAATTCCTAAACCTAAACTGTCCTTGCTTTGACTGCCTCTTCTCCCACCAGAGAGTCTCCACTGTAGAAGCAAGACTGCCAACTGAAGGTGGCTTCTGAGGGACATACACAATATAATCTAATCGCAGCCACTGAACAGGATAATGCATTTTATGTTGGCGTGGTGTAACCAATGTTTCAAGTGAAGGGGCAGCACGCTGACTTTAAAGGCTGCCATCAGATCTTGTGATGCTGCGTCATAGTTGGGTGTTTTATCAGCAACCTGAAGCGACCATTATTATTATTATTTATATTGCACTAGCACCTGGGAGCCCAAGCAATGTTACGTTTTCTTGGAAGGCTTACAGAAAAGAGATCTGAAGAAGAAGAATGAGGAGCAGCTTTATAGAAACGTGCAGTTTCAGAGGACAGACTAAGAACTCTCTCTAGTACCTTTCTTTGTTTTTTTTTTTAAACACATCTATATCTGTATATGTATATATCTATCTCAGCACAACTTCTGTAACCCTAAACCAGCAAGGCCAAACTTTTTCTACATAGAACTCCACTTCTCAGACCATAACTTCATCCAGAATGGCTAGTACTTATTTAAGAATTGTTGATCTTTGAGGACATGGAAATGCCTCCAAAACTGTTCCTATCTCTTAGCCTGCAGTCAACCACACTAAAGAAGATTGTAGAACAGTGCACACCATGTCTCTGTCTTATATTCCCACCCCAGGTCAGAAGTAAAAACCCAGCAGTTTAGGGCTTCTCCAGTAAACAGCTTAAAATACCTGTTCCAAGAGAGAACTGACACCAGAAACATATGCTGCTGCTACCACTTTTCAGTTGTAAATAGTTGGGCAGTCAGCAGAGAAGGGCATACGGCACCGTGAATGAGACACAGGAAACTTCCATACAGGACACTTCTCTCCGTGAGGCACCAGTTCAGCAAAAGCCACTAGCAGACAGGTGGGCAGAGGCAAAGTACTGGCTACAGTGCTACTACGTGCTTTAGTCTCTGGCTGACAGGAGAAAGGTATATCCCTAACTTCAGTTGCTATCTTTCCATTGCTATACAGTCCTGCCACATATCACTTTTAATCAATTCAGTGCTTGATACTCTTCCATTTTGAAGCTGAAATACAACAAAAAGCAACCAAGAACCGGGAAAGTTTGAAACAAGCAAAGATGGAGGTGCCCACCCTTGCCAACCACATTGAGTCAAAGGAAAACTACAATCAAAATCCATGTGCTGTCTACATAAACTGAACACTATGGATTCACTTACTTTTTGATATCCAGAGAGCCATTTTCCTTGTTTTCCATGTCAACAGTTAGCATAGGGAGGATAGAGGTTTCTTTTACTTCAGCAACTGATCAATAAGGGGGAAAAATGTTGTGTTTAATTATTGGTAGTACGAAAAAGAACATCATAACGTAACAGAAACAAGCATTCTACAGGGACACAACCATGGTTTCACCTGAGAGCAAAGGTGCTGTCAAAGGCTGCTTTCCTCATAAGCCTAGCAATGCTGACAATAGCTAATGAACTAGGAAAAGTTGACCTGTGCTTCAAACACAAGAAATGTTTCATGCCTGAAAATCAAGGAAGGTAATGTTACATTTGATCCTTTTTGAAGCGAATAAAATGTTGATCAGACTATATATTCATACACATAAAGAGTGACCTGCCATATATTGCTAGATATCAAGCGAGCTTATTATGCCTTCGGTCATCCTGCTAGACAGAGGAGCCAAAGAGCGATGCTTTGAAACCCACAGCCTTGTTTTACAAATGGGGAATCTGGGAAACAGATGAGCACAGAGTGACTTATGCCCACCTCACACATAAAGCTGGTGAGCAGAGTTACTAATCGAGCGCCAAACTCCTGAGGCCTAAATCAGTATCTTATCAATACGACCATCCTTCCTGCGCTAGCACAGCTTCTTCTATAGGTATGGTATACTCAACTCTGAAAGGGAAGGAGCATGCGAAGGACACAGGAGAAAATCCACTTTGTTCCCCTCCTCGCAGCATGCTGGAGTACTTGCACCACACAGCTTTTTCCACCACTCCACAGAACATGCAGACACGACCCGAGCCTCTCCTTTCTGTTCTCAGTAAGCCATGTCTATTGCAGAGAGCACCAAAGGACTGACCATGGACTCAGGATGTTCGTGCTGGAGCATTCATGGATGCCAGCGAAATGTCACAGAGCTCTGGGGAGGACAGAAGAGGGAAATCACGCTCTTCAGCTACAACTTTGCAAAAATAGAGGATAACAATTAACGCTGCTGTTAAGAGAAAAAAAAAAAAAGAAAGGAAAAAAAAAGATCCTTTATTATATTATCCAGGTAGCAGCACGTAAAGCACCAAGAAAACAGTAACAAACTACTGGGAAAGCGGCTCTCCCTGCGCCGCTGGCCAGGTACCGCGTTCCCTCCAAGGACTCCCGGGCTGGCCGGGGGCGGCTGCAGACCCAGCCCGGCACCAGCCCGGCTGCGGAGGGTCCCCAAGCCGGCCGCGCCGGGGCCGGCAGCG
>VZZY01024177.1:34902-105539 GCA_013400335.1 Eurystomus gularis | reverse complement strand
AGGGCGGCGGCGGCGCCGGCTGCGAAGGCGCCCGCGGTAGCCGGCCGCGGCGTGCCGCTCAGTGCCGGAGTCACGGCCCGAGCTCCTCGGGACCTCCGTGTAAACATCTCTGCGCCTCCTGCCAGCCGGAGTGCATGAAGCAACGGTAAGAGTCGGGGGGAAAGATCCGCTGATGTGTTTTGCAGGACGGGGCGGAGCCGCAGACATCTCACCCAGGGTGGAGGCTAGGAACAGCCCAATCTCGGAAAATTGATAAACTTGTATAAAATCCATTTCTGGAATGAGTTCGTCAACTTGCAGGTGAACAGCAGGCAGGGGCTGGGTGTGGACCAGGAGCAGGGCCAGGGTCGGACGGCCACGCCCGGGGACAGCCGCATCGCTGACTCCTGGAAGCACCGCGCCGCGTCTCACCAGGAGAGCCCAGACACCCACGGGATCGGAGGTACAGCTCAAGCTGCCTACAAATTCCTGAGCCGGGCCCACTGGCAATACGGTCTCACCCGCAGAGATTAATACAAACGTTGCCAAGTTTCTCCAGCAATTGCTCCTTTTTTTTTTCTTTATTACACAATTTTTTAATTTCTTCTTCCAAATGTCCCTCAACTGAGGATGTTTTCTAGCGGCCTAGAAGCGTTACATGAATGACACGCTGCCAGCACTAGGAAAATAAAGCAAGTGATAACCAAGCAACCAACGTACCCTGCCAGAATCCCCCCACGCAGGCTTTGCAGGCTGCCCTTCAGCACCATGGCTGCGTCCCCACCACAGCTCCGGTGCTGTGACCTTTTGACCACTCTTAAGTCTGGGTTAGTACAAATTTGTGGGATGTTTTACTTACAGAACTTCCTTTTGAGTTGAAGCACTCAAATTACACCCTCGTGGAGGGTTCACTGCAAGGCAAGGGGGACGTTACAAGCTACCTGGGGATTCATACGGAACCACGTGGTGACTTCAGCCTGGTTTCTGCAGAGCAAGTCATGGCTCCATGACAAGAGTGCCACACAGAGCCTGCCAGCCAGCAGAGCGGGCGTGCGGGGCTGGTCCCAGGCACCGCACGTCTCTCTCACTCCCAGAAGCAGCTCACTGCATCCTGGCTGCACTCGTGAACAGAGGTCCCGAGTTGCCTACCTGCTAGCCAAACACAGCTACAAGCACCACAGTCACAGGAAAAGTGCACCTCTGGGTGAAGGACTGTAGATGTGACTTCCCCAACCATTTCATTTTGCTTGACTTACGTGCTGAGAAATAAGTAACAAAAGTTCTCAAAACCTAGTGCCAATAAGGGGACCCGAGTATTGATGGGAGCATTGAGAACGGAGAGCAGTGAGAGTCCTCACTGGTTTGGCTTTTAAATAAATGCAGATACACCAGTATTAAACATACAGCACCCTAAAAAAACCCTCTTCACGTCCCATAGCATACTGTGAAATGTGGCATATTTGTGCTGGACAAGTAAGCCACGCAAGGCAATTTTTTTTTGTCTCTCAACAAATAAGCATTCTAAATGAGGCCATAATGAGTTTTCTGCATCAGCTGGTTTCTAACTTCAGTAATGAACTGACATTTGAGGATACAAATATAAACCAGCTATTTTACTCACACTTTCCTCTTCCTTCCATCATGCTCTTCAATTAATCCTTATAGTATTTGAAGTGAGGCTTGCACAGTGCGCGCGTTCTGTCTAAGAGACCTTGAACAGCAGAAAAGAGAATTTTAAGAAAACAGGCTGTGGAAAAATTCAGTGTGGAATATGATCTGTGGTTTGTGTTTTCATTCACTGGAGTAAGATAATTTAATTAAAACGAGATCGTGTTTGGAGACAGAGCAGGAAAGCAAATTAGACTTTTGTTTGACTGTTGGCATCCTGCTTCTGGCAAAGCGGGTTTGGAGGCCGCGTGGGCAACACAGCGACACCAGGGCTGGTAGGTGCCGGGCAAGGGCTCAGCCCTGGGGATTTCTGAACTTCTGCTGTTACACGCAAGGGGAGACACACAGAAGTCAGCACAGATGCTGGACACCAACCCACCCTGTTCTCTGGGTACTGGAAAAGGCCAGTTTTCTAGCAAAAGCTGTTATTTTTTTCTGTCCCTGGAAGCAACAGCAGCAAAGACAAAACGCATCGTGCCTGTGACGTGCAGTGGGCACTGCGTTTCAGCTTCCCCAGAGCAAAATACAGCCCTTTAAACCTTTCCTAGTCCAGTGTCCTGGGTAAAATCGTGATTAAACGTGTCCAGAGGGAAAGCGGCGTGAGAAAACAATACAGGACTGTTGTGGTTTCACGGTGAGGGAAGCTAGGAGAGCTCCTCTGTGCAAACCGGCCTCAGGCAGAGTAGCACCGATTGTGCCCGTGTATAAAACACGTGTTTCTTTGTCAGCAACGGCCGAACGCTGCAGAGGGGCCGCCGGCCGCAAAAGCAGTCCTGTCAGCGGCCTGCCCCGGGCGGCAGCGGNGCGGGCTGCCGGTGCTGCGGCCCGCAGCGGGCCCAGCGCAGCCAGGGGCCGAGCTTTCCCTCGGGGGCAGTCGGTTCGGAGCTGGCGCTGATCGTTGGTGGCTGCTGGCGGGCAGACGGGAAACGCTACTCACCGTGAGGGAGAATGTAAACCAGAGAGAGCCCAAATGCTGAGAGAATTCACCCAAACGGGATCAGCGGCCAAAAATCATCAACTCCTCTAAAGGTGCAGCACCGGGGGCAGGGGACATGAACGAGGCACAGGCTGTCTTTAAGTGGTGCTTGTCACAGATGGGGAACTGACACACAATTAAGATGACTGCTTCCCACCCAAACTGAATTTATAGCTATTTCCAGTCTATTAATAAACAGTACTCTGAAAATGCCTTTTGCATCATTTCCTTCCTAGCACTACAGGACTAAAAAGGGACCTTCCAGGCCGTGGAGTTTGATCTCCTGCCATCACATCAAACCCTCACAAAACCACATCTGCACCTAGTGCTGGTTTTGAGCCCATTAGGAGTATCACCCACCCCACCAGTCAGAAAGCCCGTGTTAAGCTCCCCTTTACTGGTGGTGAAGAACTTTTAATATACAACTTGAAAAATACGTGAACAGTTCACACCCATTTGTTCCTGCACTAATATAATTTAGTTTAACAGTAGAGTTCTCTGTTTCTCTGGTATTTACCTGCTTATATAGATTAATCTGTTTGAATCACCATAGCCCCTCTCCCTGTAATAAGCGCTATATTGGCTGAGCTCATTCCCCTTTACTCACTGTGTATGTTCGTCCTCCAGGAGCAGACCCTGGGGTGCAGTAGGGTTTCAGCAGTACCTTCTACCTTCCCTATCTGCTCTGAGCAGCCACTAGCTCCCCACTACACTTATGAAAGTCTTTTATCACACCCGTACGACACTGATGATTTTAGTCATCCTAGGATTGGTAAGTACTTCAGGGACTTACCCGCAGACCCTGGCAACTACTGTATACCCAGAAAGAGACTAAATCCCTGTTGCTGGTCCAGGCTGCACCTTTCCAACAGTTTTCTCTACTCTGAGAAAACTGTCTTTGCTCAGTTAAGCTGTTTTCCACTCCAGTCCACGTCCTTTCTAGTTTGCTTGAATGGAATTTTGCCACTTACCTCGCTCCACAACATCAACAGCTTAGTACCTGCCATCTGGCTCTCCCTTCCCTGCTCAGGCACCATATAGAGGAGTGAGGGACAGGTGACAGCAAGGTATGCCAGTCCGCCCATGGAGTCCAGCAATAAAGCTCCTCTCTTTGATTCCTGCCTCTGCCAGGAAGGTTATCCAAAAGCCATGCTGTCTCTCCTTCACAGTCCCCTTCTGGCCTGCCAGGATTTTCTGCATGGCTGAGCATTATCATGTTGCTCTGAAGTTCTGCATAAAGCCTAGACAAAAGGGCAAAGATAGCATTGGTGTAAAGCAAGTGTGGAGGGAAAGAAGGCAGAAAACCCATGGCAAGAATACAACAGAATGACTTGTATCACCACCATGGCATTCATTTCTGAGGCAATTAAGTTGCAAGGCGTGTATAAGTACTACGTCAGTGCACAACAGCCAGTCAGCCTCAATTTATATTCCATACAGTTACCTGGGCACGCTTTTACAAGGTAAAAAACAAGGTCCATAGATGTGCAAAAAGTTTTGGAAAAGCTCCGAGTTTCAGGATCAGCACATGGGTTAAGAGCTCTGCAGGTGCACAGTGCGGAATCAGCAACACAGCTCCCGTGCTGCAAGCCTGGAGGGGAGGAGCACGGCTCAGATTTACTGACAAGGCAGTAATTAACACGGTGGCAAAGCCCCTCTGTTTTGTCCCGATGGGGAGTCCCTTGAATCTTTGCTTTAGTATGCTAAGGTCCTTTTCACACAATAAGCATGACCCAACCTTTTTTGTCATCATACGGATCTCCAATAAGACAACTAGAGTGGCACTCTCTTCACACCAGGCTAAAAATGGACGCGTACAGCAGCTGACTACAACGCAAGGCCAGCGGAGCCTTTCTGTTTTTGCTTCCTCTGGTTTCCAAGACTGAATTGCTTAAATAAATCTTCCTGCACGTGAATTATATCCACCTCACTGAGAATTTCCTGCCCTACTTATTTTGTCGTGCTCCTTTTTATTCTGGTAGTTGCTCATATTAAATAAAGCTACTGTCCAGACTTAAACCCTTCTTATTTTAAAGCTTATACTTTATATATATAAAATAATCATTGTATAAAACAACTTATTCTGGCCATACTATCACTAGTACCTGTGTACCTATCACTATACTTGCATAGCTTGTGATAATGTAGTAAGAAGCTTATAAAAAGTGTTCATCTGAAATACGAATACTGTGAAATAGAATCCAGCTTAATAAAATAATGTTTTATATAAAATGTAGCTCAGACACCTCAGTGAAATAGCTGTTAAACCTATGGGAAATCTGAAAGGTAGCACTTCAGTTGTACGAAGTGAGGCAAATAAAAAGCACAGCACGCTGATGCACACAAGAATGGAAAAAGACAGTTATAGACAGAAAAATGTCAGTTAAGACACAAGCAGAAATCTCAAGTACATTTCAGACATTTCATTAAGAAATTAAGGTCAGTTTTTTTCACCCACTTTGCTGGGAGGCTTTTTTCGCCAGGACTGAAGAACTTGCCTATCACTGAAAAACTATCAAAAGCCTGATATGCACATAATACAGAAATGTGATTGTGTGCTATTAAAATAGACTCCTCAATTCTAGACTCTAATGATAATAAGAATCATCAGTCAGGGATTTTTAGTGGAATTTTCATACAGCTTGTGCAGTAATACCTATAAAAAATGCTTTTGTTTTAATTAGTGTCAAAACCTCCTTTTTGCTGATGCTGATATACAAACCAGTTAAAACAATATTGCATGTATTAATATTTTTTAAAATTTGAAGGCAAAATCTACTAATAAAGAAACACCAAATGCTCATGGTTGGTATTGTACATCATCTGACATACTCTGTGACTCGTACAGTCCAAATTTCTCATTCCCTACTGCTCTTAAGTCAACTCTCTTGTTCTTACTACGCTTTGCAGCTGACATTTCTTACACACGCTGTTCCACACCACATCAACGTGCCATCTACTGGTAAATGAATGCAACTAGAGCATTTTGTGATGGAGAAGCTTGGTGAAGGTGGGATCATGATTCCTTTTAGTTTACAGGTTTCTGTAGTAATCTGGAACATAAAAAAGGTTAAAGAAAAGTCAGAGTTGAGTTCTGTTAAGTAGCCAGTAAGCAGCTGCAGAATTAAAACCAGTTTAATAACTTTAAACATAATACCAGGAAAGCCCTAAATCATAGCTTTGGGTTGTACAAATTCTCAGTAAAAAAGCATTTGTGTTGGTATTTCAAGTTTCCTTGTGTGGCTTTCAAAAAAACTAATTTGTGAGACTTTAGGGAGCTATTTCCACCCCAGTAGTCACTGCAATGCTTCTCTTGGCAGGAAATGTACCTGGCAGCCAACCCTGTCCCATTACAAAATTCTCTTCCAGAATGAATGAGGTATGGGAGGGTGCTTCAGCCCTGGGAAGTGGCTCTCTGATGTGGATGTCCTCCTGGAGCCAAGTCCCTGGGTTACGTTCTAAACCACAGAGCATATATTCCTATATAAGAACCACCACACTCCTGATGTGAACTAACATGCTGACATTAAAAAAAACGGTATAACTATGTTATACATGTTGCATTGTGTAGCCCTTAGAATGATACTGCCACCACGATCTTGTTTCTGGTACATCATGTTTTTACCAAGGCTACCTGCTCAGCTCCTCTTAGTTTTTCCTACCAGTAAGCAAGCTTGCCAGATGCGTACTTCCCAATATGCATGGTAAAAGAATAAAGGGAAATAATTATTTACTGGGGACGCACATTATAATTATTTTTAGGGAGGTCGTTGGAAGCAAGATTATTCTATAAACTCTGGGCATTTATGAAATAATTAAATATTGATTGCTTAACCTCAATTAACACACCTGTGAGATGATGTTACTCATCCAAGGTGTTACCCATCATTAACTGGAGTCCTGATGCCACTTTATGCAAACATCAAGTATACAGATCACGGTAAAGAGAAGAAAATGAAAGGACATCCCAATCAAGCATTCATTTTGTTGAACTGTCAGATAACTACATATACATTCAAAGTAGCAATGTAGATATACAGCGAAGAGCAATACTTCCAGCAGAAGACAGTTCTTGTGATACTGCGGTGTAGACTAAAGCATTTGATACACCACTAAATGTAAACAAGAAGGTGTTGGATTTTTTTTACTGAATTGTCTTGATGGTGGAAGAGTTTCAGAAAGTTAAATCAAGCCTTTCCAGTGCTCCCGTTTTCTCCTTATTGCCCTAATCACCAGTATTTTTTTCCTGTAACTGACTGGACTTAGACTGGACACTATGTGCCAGGCTGCTGCAACCTTGCTCCATTTGCATGAATATCCCCCAATCTTCCACAGCATCCTGGAAACAAAGCCAGAGGCAGGAGTCTCTGACCTCTACCTCCCAGCAAAGGAAAACTTGCAGTTTTCCATTTTCCATATGCAGTTGCATACATACGGGAACAAGATCACTGACCTGTCCTCAAACTTCTAACTAGAAACCACCGCTTCATCCTGAAGAGCTTTCGTGCTGCAACCATGTCCATGCATTGGGCAAAGGGACTTCTCTGTCTTGTCCTTAGCAAAGATGCCTCATCCTCAGACAGGCTGCTTCTCAACACAAAGAGCAGAATTTACAATTAAATACTAGTTTGCTACTGGGTAATCTATCAAAATCTAAATCTTGTAAGCTGAGGACTAACAAGGAATGTGCAAGTTTGTCACTGGGTTTTCCTTACATGCTTCACTGACCATGAGCGAAAGCGAATGAACACCACAAACACATTGCTATTAAAATTTAAAGCAAAAAGCACATAAATGCAATTTTTAGAAATATATTTTTGCAAAGGCGTTTGTATTTGACCCTCTGAGGGAGGGAACAGGACAAGCAGACTGTAAGGAATCTAAAGGAAATTTTACTAGCTTTGAAATAGACTATTGGGAAGTCATTCTGATGATTTAATGGAAACCTCAAGCTGCTGTTATCCCACAGAGATAGGAACTTTTTGTAGTAGTGAATTATAAGAATAAACTGTTTTCAATATACACAAGCTTCCTTCAGGCAGGCATCCCTTTTTGTAGTATACAAAATTACAACAGACCAGAGGTCAAAATACAATGACCTCAGATTTAATTCAACTTTTAGTTATCACCAAATTCAAAAAGTTAGAAGGGAAGCTATACTGAAATCCTATCTTGCCCAGAGATACTCATCTTATCCTTCTAAAAAACCCAACACTTTATGTAATTCCCATATAAGATGACAAATATTTACTATCTAAAAGACATTTAAACATCCCTGTGAAGCTCTAACCTTTTTCACTGGAAATGATCACTGCCCAGCCTGACATCACATGCTCATATTTTACCTCTTCTGTCACAGGCCTCAAACCAGTTGATTCCTCAAGCTATTAAAAACTTTAAAAAAATGTGTACAAGACCCACATTTGTAAAGCTATGATGGTGGTACGACTTTTTTGTCAAACATCCAGATCGGCTACACACCCCAGCTGGAGAATGGAATTGTCTTTTTACCAGTTTCTTATGGAATGGTTCTCAAATTCTTACCTAAGGTAAGTCCTCCTTACGGCAAATTAGAAGAACAACAGATGTGAATGACACCTTCAAATCTGCTGCTTTACATGCTGTGTTTGCATGGGAGCTGTAGTAAAAGTAGAATACAATCTTTTTGCAGTTTCTTAGCTCAGCTTCAGATAAAGTACAGAGGTCTTTGAAATGTAATATAGCATTTGTACCACGAAACCAAGAACACCACAAGACCACAGTCAGTAGGCACACGGCAGCAGAAGCAAAGAGGCCAAAGCTCTGCTCAGAAAGCAGGAAGAGGAGCTGTGCTAAGAGAGCAGGTACCAGAGCCTCTCTGAACATCACTTGCAGAAAAAGCCTCAAGACAGACAATGCCAAGACCACGAACAGTCTTTACTTCTATCAGTTGTTTCACAGCACAATGAGACAGAGCACAAAGTTTGTACAGCGAGATCTGCAGACAGTTTAAAAACAGGCAATTATCTTTAATAAAAAGCATTGAGTCTGAATATGAAAATATGAAGACAAACAATATTGCAGCTAATGATCACCTTGCTTGCCTTTCAGTGTCTAGGAAGTCCAGCTGACTGACTTTAGTCAGAATTAGTGCCTTTAATGTTCTCCACACTGTCTTCTCCAAACACCCCAGATAGTGTAAAGCTCAATGAGTCCCAAACTAGTATGTGCAGTGTGTTCCATAACCTTTTCCCTGGCTTTCAAACCCTGTTTGCAGTGTGTGGGGAGATGCAACAACTCTCATCATACAACATTCCGATTCACAAAGAAGCAGCACAAGTGTTGTACATAATTTAATTTGCACTTCTGTATATAAATGTTTACTATATTGCACACTATTGCAGCACTTAAAAACATCTAATTATTTGCAAAAATCAGTAAAATACTTTAAAGGATTTAAAAATAAGGGTTTTAATGCAACTGACAAGATAATAAAAAAAGCAATTTACTTAATGAGATACAATCCTTTATGTTGGAAATGAAAGTTACATACAACTAGAGTACAATTAAAATATACCATATAGTTCAACACTTAATTCCTCAATGTGTAAAATTAACAAGCTTCTACTGTCATAGATATACAATTTTTCCATATTGTGAAAAGGATTTTTCAAATTAAATACAGGTAACATAATATTCTGTAGTTATATTTTACGACTGTGTTTAAACGAGAGGGTTGTATAATACTCACATTGTCAAATGTACTCACTAATGCCTTGGAAATTGCACACTTCCCCTCCTTTTCCAAAATAGAATCTCTTTTCCATACTGAAGTCTATTATGCCATATTGGAAAAGTATTTTACTTTCTAACAAGATTTTCATAAAATTAATAAATAGCGTAATATCATGGCATTAAGATGACCTTTCCACTTATGCCCACATAGAATTTAATCTGGGTATCAGACAGACATGTCAGAACCAATTTCCTAGACTTTTGTCTTATTGTACACGCAAGATGAATGATTACAGTACTTTACAAAACAGAAAAAAAAATCTCTGAACCTTACTAGAATGATAAATGTAATGATTAAAAATTAAAGTCATAACAGAATCAAATCGTGATCTCCAACATTTATTAAAATCTTTTAAAGTTCATAAACGACAACAAAGTTACTGTAGAATTTATCGCATACAGCTAGCATACAGCAGCATGTCCTTGGTCTAAATGAAATACAAAAGATTTTAACATTTTCATACAAAGGATTTCTTTAAATTTATTAATGTGACGATATATCTTTGTTACATAAAATTTGCTACAGCAAAGTATCTTATACTTTTCTTGCACATATGTAAATATGGGTGGACAAAGACTGCATTCAGTGTCAGCCTCCTAATGACGTTGTGCAAAAATGCTCAACAACCTAAACATACAGAATGTTGGATGGTACGCTTCATACCCTTTTGTAAAAGGTCTACAAAGGCTTTTCTTAAAGGAGTGTCATACAGATTAAAAGGAAAGAATGCCGGTGGTTTATTTGCACTGGCATTCAAACATACAATGGCTATGTATCAATATAGCTCATTTTTTTTAAAAACAATTCATCCTTGTATGCATGTAAATTTATCATAAAATATGAGTCTAGTTTAAACTGTTTAGATGTGCTGTTTTAAGACAGGTCACTGAGACAGCCAGAATAAAGTGTACAAATAAAACTACTATGAATAACTTTAAAAGCAACCCCCAAAAAAGTGCTGAGCCACTGATTATTAACATTGAAATGAATGTGTAAAAGTGCCCAAAGCTAGCACATGGTAGCAGTATCTTTTAAGTCAGTTGGTGAGAGTATACAAAACAAAATTAAGCCCAAATACTTATATCTGTGTGACCATACATTCTGTTTGATTGAAAGAAAGTAGGTTAGAAATGAAAGACACAACGCGACTAAAATAAACCCAGCTGTTGCAGTTTTTAAACTTTGTCTCTTTTCTTCGTGAATGAAGTGCTGTAATTAAAAAGAAAATGATTGTAGCAGTACTCCATCCTCAGTTTACTAATATAGTATACCAGAATAAAAACTTGGCAATAACCTCTTAATAGCTAACAAAAAATAACCGTGTTCATCCAGTGATGCATCTAGAACATTTTGCGTTTGCTAAACCATTGGTTTTTCACAGCTAATGGCAGAGCACATTTTGCTTGTCGTGGTGTGATGGGTTTTATTTTAATGGATGCCTTTTTTAATTGAAAAAGGCTCAAAACAATGAATACTTTGGGAGCCCAGAATTTTAATTACAAAAAAAAAAGTGAATCTAAATGAATTATATTCTCTACAATACTGACCAAAACTTCCTCTAAAAGTTTAGGGTTCATGTTCTTAAAAAAAGCCACTTCATACCTGCCAACTGAAATGCTGGTAAGTTGACTTGGTTAAATATGGTCCAAAATCCAGACCAGGTGGAATTACTCCCTCTCACGAGACTGTAAGCTCTCCGTGGTACAGCCTGGTTATGGCAACTTACCTACTGCCCAGGTGGGAAATACAAAGGAAGGAGGCAGTGATGAAAACTGCAGGGATGTAGAAAACCAAGGCACGGGGTCTAGCTACTGTCCCCTACTTAAGCCATCCAATTGATTCTACTGAATTTTGGTCAGTCTCCAAGAAGAAATGCTTTTAAGTTAATTTAGCAGACATTTATATGGCGATAAATACTACCTTCAAAAATGCTAAAAATGTTGGCTAGGTTTAGTCTGAGCTACTAAAAAATTATTATCAGTTGTAGCATCAGACACAAGACAGACAAGAATTATTGGCTGGCACAGACTAGAAGCAACATTTATCTTTCACTTCAGTCTAAATCACACTAGCCGCAACACCTTCCATTTCACTCACACAAATAATACATTATTCAAAATAAAATGGAGCATTCTTGGGTAAAAAACTACTTCATTTTAAAGGGGGAAAATGAACAATACACAGAAACAAAGAACGACAGAAACCAAAGTTAAGTAGGAAAGTGGTCTATTATTCTGTGTTACTGCACAAACAGTGCTTGCTTAATTGTGCCTAGTTAGAAGGGTTGGTGCAAACTGCACACATGGAAGATGGCAATAAAGACCTCAGTCAGCTTTGTGGAATGAAGTAACTAGGTAACTGTTTTGACATATGATGGTCTCAGCTCCACCTCATCTGTTAACAGAGTGCAAAGATCCCAATGTGAGCCCTGATGTCATCTTGTCCTCTTACTCCTACTAAAAATCAGCAAATTCTTTTGCACATTTTTCTGTTAGAGACGCACGAATATCTTCTTCTTCGTAGTCATCAAAGTTGCTGGTATCTCCAGGGCCTCTGCACTTTGGTATGAATGGAGCTTCTACCTTTATTTGGGGAAGGGGAAAAAAAAAAAACAACAAAAAAAGACAAGATACGTTATTAGCCTGATACCCTTAGATTTAACATTGGGGTAACGAGCACAATACTGTCATTACTCCTCAAATCCTGCCAAGAAACCAGATATTACAGCTTAAAGTTGTGGCACAAAGCCAGCCTAAGAAGGCGCAGGTCTGGATGTATGAATGTAAGTTGAAAAAGACTAATATCTCACTGACAAAAATAAATTATTGGAACGAGTTGCTTTCCAGGACCCTCTTTAACAGCTGCTTCTTCAAAGTTGAGGGAACCTACAGCTTTTTAAGTTGACCTTACCATAACATCCTTGGGTCTGACTACAACTTAACAGTCTCAATCTTTCTGTCCCTACTTTCAGCCTCTACTCATCTTGGGAAGTTAAACTGAAGATGACATTAAATGAAGACATGAGTCTGCACAGGAATACAGCTGCATTTTCACTGGCTAACAGCTTATGCTGTCCCTACACAGTCAGGGAGGAAACAAACACACACACAAAATACAAGTTGTTGGGGTCAGACTCCTAAATTCTACCTTCACGCAGCTAATATTAACTAGAAGGATTAAGATTTGAATTAGTCTATCACATCTCAGAAAGCTCAAAGTTAAGCTTAATTACTTTTTAAAAGAACCAAAATTTTAGAATCAGCTGCATGCTGGGAGAAAAAGTAGGCAGGGTTTGGGGTTGATAGGAGGCAATGATGAAGAATGGATGGTAATGAGGGACCTGAAAGAATGGAAGGCCAAGGAGAAGTAGAGATGCTCTACTGCAACAGGTCTAGGACAAACTGGAATGCGAGGCACAATTAATATTGCCTCGCGCCTCTTTTCATTTGACAGGTGCCTGATTTATCCACCTTTACAGTAAGCAAAATTATTGAGGTGATGCAAATTTAAACCTAGAATGCAAAGTAATCAGACAAGTATCTTTCTCTGGAACATCCCAAGGAGTATGTGTGCCAGAAGCAGCATGGTGGGGAGAAAAATAAGCAGGGCATGCATGGCTCCAGCTGAGGCAGGGGATCAGATCATGGCACACAACCACAGAACCGCTCAGTGCCAGGCAGAGTACTGATGGTGGGGAGGTGTGGGTCTGGAAATCAGTAAATTAAAAAGGTACAGCACCGACTAATACAAATTAAATTCTGCAGATTTGGGCAATAACACAATACACCCTCAAGAAGTAACACTAAATTTCTGCATTTATAGACTATGCTACAATTATCGCGCGTGTACCCTTTTGTTCCTAAAGCAACATGTTTGCTGCGAGAATACACAGTTTGCATACATATCTCACCTACAAAGTCACACATTTACCATTATCTGAATTCTTTCTGTGTCTTCTCAAGCTGATCTTCAATTACCCTCTTACAACAAATCGCAAGGCCCAAGAAATACCTTATTTACTGCTGGAGTTTTAGAACACATTCAAATGAGACGTCTCAGACTTTTTCCTCTTACCTTCACTAAGGAAATCACGAAAAAGATTGCAGGAGATAACACTGGTTTATAGTGGAAATACCTGTTTGGCCCTAAGTACAACCACATTATCAGGCTTTCTGTGAAAGTAATTCTCTACAGCAGTGCACTAGCAATGCTAAGAATATTTAGCGCAGTATTAAAACATCTAATTTAGTATTGTGCGGCCAGATATCCCCAAACAGCATACTGGCAAATCAAACTTGGTGCATATAAATCTGCCTTGTAAACAGGCATTAAGAAAGCAAAGAGCAGGTAATTACAGTTCTGCAGTGGTGAATCTTTTCCTAAAAACATCTATACTTAATACAAAGATGTGTTAATTGTACCCTGTCTTCTAGTAATTAATACATTAGCAAATACTAGAACAACTGTACTGTCAGTTCGTGCAGCCAAACAACCAGTTTCTTTTTATAAACTATTGTTAGTATTTAGGTTTGGCCTTTAAAATCCTGCTGTTACAGCAGCAAGATCATGCCTCTATAGTCAAGACTGTTAGCATTTCAACAATGTAAACCAATTCCTTCAAATATTATTGCTTAACTCTAACCTATTTAGCAATACCTACACACAAAATTATTTCTCCACCTGAGTCGTCTGGGACAACACCAAGGAAGTTATTTTAGTCTTTCATTGTTGTCTGTCGAAAAACCAAAAATTCAGAGGTTGCATTTAAGGGAACAAATAATTCCTTAGGAATCTGTTTCCTAATCTACACTAATATACAGATACTTAACTTTGGCTATACCTTCAAGGGGAGAGGGAGCTTTGAAGCTGCTGGCAGACAGACCTGGGCTGAATTGTCATCATCCTCATCCCTTACCCCAGCTTTCTCTCCTAGCTCTGCTTCATTCATCCTGGCAGCACTAATGTGCTCCCCTCTAACTGGTATGTTAATGGCTGCTCATGATCTGAAAACATTCCCAGTTGTCTCTGTTGCTTTCTTTCTTATGCAGGCCTGAAGTTCATAGTACAGACTGGGCATGGACTTTCTAAAAAGCTCATCCCAAGTCATGTTGGTCAGGCAGGTCTAGAAAACCAATCTAAAAATACCATTAAAAAAGCATTCAGTAGGATTATTTCCATTGCCACAGCTTATGGAACAGCTGTCAATTAAAGCACAGTGTCAGAGAAGACAAAAAAGATTGAGTAGACACTTTCTACATCTGATCCTGTCCCAATCACAGATAAACCAAGAGCAAGGATGAAGCATACTTCTTTATCAGAAAGATAAGCATACTTCTTTATCCACACTGAAGCACAGCAACTGTTAAGAACTAGCTGGAAAGGAGAACTGATTCCTCTCTGCTATGGTGGAGTACTTATAGATGACACTGTAGCAGAGGGTTAAATAAAAAGGGGAGGGAGGGGAGGAAGGGAGATGGCTCATATGAGATATTCCAGAAACAGACTAAACACAACACCTGTTAAGAGAACATGAATGTACACAGAGGTCTGGGAGAAATACCAACAAGAAACAAACAGAATGCAATCAATATATACTCTTCAGAGTCTTAAACTACTTTCACCTTTTTTCAGTTTAATTAAAAGTGATAGATTTAGGAAAGCAAAAAATAATTGGAAGTTTTACTTTAACCCCTTAAAGACCTGTAACAGTTTTGACTACGAAGGGTCTTACCTTTCTCTGATAAATGGCAATCCAGTCTGTAGTGGCAAACCACTTGTGATTCTTTATGTCATTTACACCATTCTTGAGATTTCCGTATCGTTTGGTCAAATCTACCTGAAGTAAATTTCTTAGGAGATCCTTTAGGTCTGAACTGAAGTGTGATGGGAACCTTACCTAAAATTATATATTCACAACATTAAGAAACAATATACAAATCTGGTTCTTTCCCCTGTGAAATAAGACAACATTCACACAAAAGAAAACACTGGAGCCATTTTCTATTCTTCCTCTAAAAACAAATCAAGTAAGAATGCCTGAAAAGAGAGATGATAGTTGCACATGTGCTTCTGTTTCACAGAGCCTTGTATCAATACCTTGTCCATCTACTGTTTTTCGAACTGAGAGTTTCTAGATCTGATTGAGTTTGAGAAAAATATTAATTTAATATAATAATGATTAAAAGGCTAAATTTAACTTGGTGTCTCACTAACACAACAATCTTAGGGGATTCTCAACTAATTCATAGGGAAAAAAATATATTATATATACACACACACAGGAGACACAATGATATAGCATAAATACAGCATATAAATATATAGATATGCTCTGAAATAACTGAGCATTGAGCAATCGTATATGAAATTTCTACCTGGAATTTTGTGCCGTACTGCATTTTGTATAAATACACCAAAATCAAAAGCCTTACATAAACACTACAGCACTATTGAAGACTCGCACACAGGTGACTTGCCAATGCAATTCTTTCAAACCTGGCTAAGAAATATTTCAAGGTGATTCATGGGATGTAATGACATGGGGTTTTACTAGCAAAAGATCTACTGACACCATTTGAGATGGCAGAGAGAAAAAAGGGGAGAAGAGGCAGAATGCTGCATTTGTTGTGCCCACAGTCTCAGCATTTGACACTGTGTATTCAGCTGATCAGTTATGACTTATATGCAGAACAGAATTATTTAACAAAAACATGTTACAAAATCAAGAGGTCTGATGATCAAGGACACTGCTTCAGCTTCTCTGTCAATATGGATCTATTGTAGTACCTGAGAAATTCACAGGTTTTAATAAATATAATACCCAAGGAAATATTAACTGCAGTTTTTAAGTAGAGAACTAAGTGCATGAGGCAGATTAAATGAAAGACCTAAGGTTATAAAGGAAACGTACTGCTAGCTGAGAACTGAGTGCTAGATTTTCCAGAGTTCAAGTCCAGTGCTGTTTCTGCAACCATTCATCCCCAGACTCAGTAAAAAAGGTAGACTATCAAAAGTACAATGTTGAGCAAACTAGATACAGCTGCAAAAAACACCTTTAAGTTTTTTTAGTTTAGAAGTTTATCATTTTTTTATCTTTGTAAATTAATTCCCATATATTCATGAGGACAGCTGAAGGGTCACAGTATGACAGCCTTTCAAAGAGCAACCACCTTCTTGACTTAAATAAGGTCCTAGACAGGAATCAATCTCACTGCAGTGTAGCACAGAGTCTACTGAGGCACCTCCCTTGATTAGAATGACAGAAGCAGGTAAGATGCAGCACAGCATGTGTTTATATAGGGACAAGGAGGAGAACTCTAACAAATCAAGTGAGCACAAATAAACATGAGGAGACAACATTGGCTGGCAGGAGGAACAACAGAATGATCACATTTTTGTGCTGTCTGGCACACTAAGAGATATTAATGAAAAATAAAAGGGAAAAATTGGAAATACTTTAAAAAGTTATAGAACATTGGAAGCCAAACTGAACATTAGACATGTCTTTAGCTACAGGACTGCAGAAGAAAAGAAACCTACTATAAATTATGGAAGGTCTTTAGAGCTTCTCAAAAGCTGCAAAAATATTTCTAGAAAGGAAAATAGCTAGGCAAATTAAGCATACTGCTAAATAGATGTTAGTAGTTGTTGGATCATTTTTATCCAAGCATAAAAGGTTATAATACCACAATGTTTGTAAATGCAATAATTTGCATTTTAAATGTGAAAGCAGGGAACAGATTTGTAGAACTTTGATTCTTAGAATTACTGTACCAATGTCTGTACTTAAGAAGTGCACATTACAAACTTGTCCCGTATTCTTTCCAAACTGATCACTGTCCAGTAGCCAGTAAATTCTGCACCTACTCCACACAAAACCCATGTTCTGCAAAGACAAACGACTGTTTGCAGAAGTAGAGCTTTCACTCACCTTGCCAGACACGATCTTCTCATAAATTTGAATGGGCTGATCTGCAAAGAATGGGGGATATCCAGCTGCCATTTCATAAATTAACACTCCTAATGCCCACCAGTCCACTGCCTTGTTGTAACCCTGGATAAATTGAGAAATACCGCCATTGGTACCATTTCTAACACAGTTTGTGATTTTTCAATATACATCTATGGAATACAAAGAAAGCAAATGAATTACTGCTTGCTTAATACAGAACTTAGAACCTAGTCCAAACCAAACCGAGGCTCACAGCTTCCAACAGCAATATAATTAAAACCTCATACAGTGAGGACAGTGAAACAGTGATGAAAGTGAAACATTTTGCACACATTCTTGTACTGGCTTTTAATGATGTCTTTAAACTGATGTGACAAGACTAATTGACAGAAATAGCCACAATTTATTTGTTTATTTTACATGAATATAATCTTGTTACAGAATGATTGAAACTTCTTTCAAACCTTAGGGAAATTTCATTAAATATAACAGTATTTCCTATATTGTACACCATCATCTTTTAGCTTGATTATCTGCACTTCAGAACATTTCTTTTCATAGTTAGTAAACTAGCTACAAGAGCTTAAAAAGTTTCATTAATTAGCTGTTATGGAGGGATTTATGATCTAATCTTTAAAGCCTGAACATAAAATCACAAGTAAATCCTATTTAATATTTAAAAAGACAGGAAATCCCACTCATCAGTTTTATATGTGTTCTTAGAGATCTTTTACAAAGCTCAGGGCTAAGACTCTATCTTTCCTGAAAGACCAACTATGGAGTATTGGTAGTAGACTTGTTGCAATTTCTTCCACTGCTTTAGCTGTATAGGAGCAAAAAAAAGCTGCAAATAATGAATATTTTCTCCCCAGATAAAAGTATTTTGGTTTAAAGACATGCAAAATGTGTGTAATTAAACAACATATTAAAATTATGTATTATGATTGTTTATATCATAAGCAGTTCCATAAACTATAAGAGTATTTCTTCTTTGCAAAACACAAAGTGATAAAATTGGATAGCTATATGATAAATAATACTTCTTCTATGTTCAAACACTTGGTGCATGTACTAGACAAACTGATCAACAGTAAGCTAAGCTTGCACATACTATGTGTCTAAAACCAGTGGTTTGTCATGTGCGATTTCGTGTAAAGTGCCCTACAACTGAAACACTCTGAAACTAGTTATTTAATGACTACTGATTCACCCAGTATGTGGTTCTTGTTACTTTTCAAGCTCCTGTTCTAGTCCATTAACACTTCAGAATGTAATCACTCAGATCTGCTGATCTAAGGCAAGCATATGTAGAAAGTTCTGTACAGTTATATGAAAATCACTGCTTTGGATTAAATTTTAGTATACTAAAAAAATATTTACACTGCAGTGACTATATTTTGTGTAATTCATAAAGAGGTGACTAGTCAAGATTTTAGTTTTGGAAGTATCAGTAATTCTTTTACGCCTCAGAGTTTAATAACTGCATGAAAAGCATGACTGAATAACAAGACAAAGTACCTTGCTGAGAATTATTTCAGGCGCCAGGTATTCCGGAGTCCCACATAACGTCCAAGTTCTTCCTTTTACTCTTTTTGCAAAGCCAAAGTCTGTGACCTGTCATCAGAAGACATAAATTGACTATAAGTGCATTTCTACAAAAAAAATTTAAATTAAGTACTTTTGAAATATTTTGGAAAGCTACTTTATGCAGAGCAAAAATTTGTTTCTCAAATCACACAGTATCATATAGTCAGATGTACCTTTATTAGCCAGTCCTTCTGATAATTCTAATTCAGACAGATAGAAGGTTTCTCATGATAAAATTAATCAATAACACAAAATATTTTCCCCAACACAAGCTTCTATTTACAATTTTAAAAATCAGTGGGAACTATGGCTTACTAATCTTCTACTTCTACTGCAATTTCATTAATCATTTTTCTTATACTTTCACATCAGACTGTTTATACTGCTGAAAGTTTAATAAATGTAAATATGAACAAGATATTTATCTTTTCCTTTAGTTGACAAATAAATGAATCACAGAAACGGTCAAGATATCTGCCAGTCTTGTAAATATAGAATTTTATTGCATAAGTGTGTAAAGGTTATATGTAAAACTAGTGTGGGAATAAGACAACATAGTATTCCAGTAACTTCCGATTCTGAATATCTTTGAAAGTATCACCAGAGTCAAGCTTGTTTATTTGAGAACTAAGAGGGAAACACAGCAGTAACTGTATTCACAAATGGCAAGTTCTTGGCCGTTATAAACTCTTCATTCCATTTATCATGTTTTCTGCAGTAAGTTTTCGGAACTCTGTATGAGATATCATCCTTTCCAGGATTTTTCCTGGACCGTATTGTGGAATACATACAGAAGTCTGGGAGTTACATGTGAACTTCTGGGATTAGTTTCAGGCTATCGAGTCTGTGCTTGTTTGGGGATCCATTTCCTTTGTTTCCTCCTTCTTGGTATATTTTTCAGCCTATTCCCTGAGAAAACATGCTGTACTACAATGATAATCACTGCTAATTATACCAAAACGTGTATTGATGTTTCCAGTACACTAGTGTCACAATGAAGCAAGCCAAACTCTGAACTATCAAGGCAGCTTTTGCTCCATTTTTGGTAGAAACAACATCAATCACAGCTGGAATTGAATGGAGACGGTGACGTGCTCACTAGACAGACCTGCTTCAGTCAGCAAAGAATCATTTCTGTGTTTGTGAACGTGCATCAGACTATGTAAGAAGAATACACTGCGGACATGGGCTTTAAAATTCAAAAAGAAAATGAACAGAGTTTCTAAACAAATTCAGTTGGAGCTGCAGTATCAATGGATGAACGCAGACGCTCCCTCTGTTCAGAAGTGAGCTAACCACGCATGGACTCTTCTACTTAGCTTTATTTTATTCTCCATGCAAAATTATTTTACAGTTATATACAACCTAAGATACAAATCCTTTCCACTTATCTCAAACATTTTTATTGTACATTCTTCTGTTAGATTCTGCTATGCAAAAGGTGACATAATGAGGAAAGAGCTTCTATAGTTTAAGGACCACAAAGTATTGCGGAGTGCTTGTTGCTGCATATCACCTTCCCATTTGCCATTTATATTAAACACATAAGAGCTAAAAGGAAGCTGAGGAGGTGTGGTGAGAGGCTGTTGTAAAAACAAAGCTGTCATTTGCAGCACTTCAATTCTGATGTGACCTCAACTGAGCTCTTATTCCAGATGTGCTGAGGTTAGGACACTCCAAGGGTGGGATTCATCTGAAATTAAGTACTATAATGTTGGTGTTGACATCTAAACTGTTTATCTTAAGCTATTTATATAGACAACGAGGAGAAGCAGACATTTTAGGGCACCTTTTGTGTTGTTCTCGGGCAGACGTATAAAATAGGTCAGATGAACAGAGCTATGTAATCACCTACTTCTCACCACAGACCCCAAGGGAAATCTTGACAACTCGCTCAACTGCAGACAGCTCCATTGTGCATGCTTAATTTTAGTCAGAGGAAGTACAATCCAATGGTTTTAACCATTATGAAGCAGTAGGCGTTTTAATGCTCCCTGAATACAAGCTAACATGCCAACCAGCTTCAGATAATTTATTCTAAACACATTTGCTAGAATTACCTAAGCCTACACTTTAAGACAAGACTCCACTCCCTAAATATATGAAGAATATCATACCTGGATGTATCCTTGCTGATCAATTAAAAGATTTTCAGGCTTTAGATCTCTGTAGATGAGGTCTAGTGAATGGAGGTACTCAAATGTTAGCACTATCTGAGCTGCATAAAACCGTGCATGTGGTTCACTGTGAAGAATTAAAAGAATATTAAGTACCCCAATGCTTTGCTAGGATACTGAAACAACCGTGTAACTGCCAGGGGTAGACAAATTAAGTATCCTTTAACTGGTTCTTTTACTGTATAACAAGAAAGAAAAAAGCAAATAGCAAACGTTTTAGAATTAATACACCCATTCTAAGTCTTGCAACTAAAATACACGTGCAAATCAAGAGGAACATATCCCACAGTACAGAGCTTAGATTTAAATTTTACTTTTAGAAGCTATCCATTTTGGTGACAGCATGCATAGGAATTCCTAGATTCCATCATGCATAGATCACAAATGCCTGCATTAAGTAACTGAAAAATAAGATATAAAGGTTTTTCATTGCCTGACTAGCTTATGTCCACTGAAAAAGGGGTAAATTAAATGCACTCACCCCTTCAGGAATTTTCTTTTATTTTTAACAAATTTTATAAAACCCTCTTCCCAAATGAGCTTAATGACGTTAAGCCTTTTTAAAGGAATAATGTCATTAATAGTCTTACCTGAACCTTCCGATTCTTCTTAGATGTGAAAACATTTCACCACCAGGAACATACTCCATTACCATGTATAAATTAGAATTGTCCTAAGGAAGGAAGGAAGCAAACACAAATACATACTAGGCATGCTATAGTTTCTATAATTCCTACATATTGTGTATTTTATTAAAGAATGAAAATGAAAATGAGAAATTGTAGCCATCCAATGACCTTAACAAATATAAAACAACACAGGTAGAAATTATTGAAAAAAAGTGCAGATACATGTGACAAAAGGAGCACCATGTATCTCAAGGAATTTTTTTTCAAGTACATTTGAATAAAGATAATTAGTGAGTTCCTGACACAGAATGGTGCAAGTGACATAAAGGAAGAGAGGATAAGATGCCTACTGCAAGACAAGACCTTGCGTTCTTTAAAGTTTAGAACTGACAGTCTGAGATATTCTCATCTCCTACAACCCCAGCCCTAAACTTCAAAACTGTAAAGATTAGGGTAGAAAATGTTTGTTCATTTTAAATGGTATTAAACACCGTGTCCATCTCCTTCCCCCAGGAAAGGAAATATATAGAGGACACACTCTATAAATTATGAAAATATAAATTTCATTGCAGGTTAACACACACTTTCATGAAATTAGAAGCTAATCTCAAAGTTCTTTCCTTCATGGTTAAGATCATCATTAAGACCTGCCTCAGGTATAAATATCAAGCAAAAAATCTGCAGGAGAAGTACAAATTTACCGTTCCATGTGTTGGTACAGAAATATATCCTTTGGTTTCTCTCAAAGATAGAAATATGCTGAAAAGCTTCCTCTTGTACAAAAGCCAGTTCCCCTCCCAAAACAAGGAAAATATCTAAGAGTTTAATTTAATTTTTATTTATTTGGAAATATCCTTTCGATCATTACTTGGTGAATTGGGGTGCATGCAAGTGTACACACAAGTGTAGGAACTCCTGCTTAAGACCTGTCAACAGTGCAAGTGATGCATCTTCGAAAACAAACTGTTGTACTGTCAAAGTTAAATGTTTTAATATCTAAAGTTTGAGCCTGCACTTCTCTGAAATCCAAACAACTACTTTTAAACTAATGATTGACCAGCACGTCAAGAGGGGTTCTCCTCCCCTTCTATTCTGCCCTGGTGAGGCCGTATCTGGAGGATTGTGTCCAGCCCTGGGCTTCCTAGTTAAAGAGGGAGGGGGAAATACTGGAGAGAGGCCGATGGAGGGCTAAGAGGATGATTCAGGGACTCAGACATCTCCCTTATGAGGAAAGGCTGAGAGGACTGGAGCTGTTTAGCCTGGAGAAGAGAAGGCTGAGAGGGGATCTGGTCAATGTTTATAAGTATCTGAAGGGTGGGTGTCAGGAACATGGGGCCAGTCTCTTTTCAGTGGTGCCCAGAGATAAGACTAGGGGCAACAGGCACAAACTTGAACACATGAAGTTCCAACTCGAGGAGAAAATTCTTTACTGTGAGAGTGACAGAGCACTGGAACAGGTTGCTGAGAGAGGTTGTGGAGTCTCCTTCTCTGCAGACTTGCAAAACCTGCCTGTATGTGTTCCTCTGTAACATGCTTTGGCAGGGGGGCTGGACTAGATGATCTGCAGAGGTCTCTTCCAACCCCTACTATTCTGTGATTACCTTAAAAGAATACTCCAGTTTTACAAGGAAGGGAAAGTTCACCGCTTGTAATATTCTCTTCTCATTCAGAGTGTGTTCTATTTGCTTCAGTTTGACGACCTAGGTGAGAAAAAACAATCTTCAGCCAAAGTAGGACATTTCATAGTTGTTGATAAATATTTCAGTGTAAAACAACTACTTGAAAGCAAGCTTGTAACTTTACAGATAATGAAAAACCTCACAGATTACTAGTACAATAATAGTGCTGAGATTAAAAAGTCTAATGACATTCTGAAGAGTAATACTCATGCAATATGGTTTCCAGATACTCTAGAACTAGTGTTTCTTACTATGTGCTGAGTATAGGAATCGGTAAGGGGAACATCTCTTTGCATTTTCCTAAGAATTGCCTGCATTTGTAATGGAGATACTTCTGCAGCAAGATGACATTTCAATAAAATCCATTTGATCTTTGGATCCTTTACTAAGAAAAGCAGGAAATTGTGTCAGATATTAAATTATGAATTTTGTTGTGTGTGAACAGAAGTAAACTGACTTATTTTATATAGCTCTCACATTAGTGAGAGGACTAAGGAGAATACAGATTCAAAATTTCCATTCTTTAAACAATAGTTACTTCTGCCATATCTTTCAATGGGTTTTGCTTTTCTATTTAGCAAATCTATTTAGCAAACCACTTAGGAAGAGTATTAAAAAAATTAAATGCTACCTTCATGGAATCCACTGTAAAGGTAAGCTGCTAACAAGGCAGCAAGTGGCAGATTTCTGATCATTGCTCTCTTTCTCAGGAATTAACATTTGGTTTCCTTGTGTTAAATCCCAACATTGCATAACCAATTCTTTCCAATTTACTTAATCCCTATTGCACAATTTATCTATATCTCATTTTGAGAATGGCATGATTGCCAAGTAAAGTTACTTTTTTTTTTTCCCCAGAGAGAATGTATGAGTGATCAAAATAAGAACACTGACTGAAACTGTGTTTAAATTTAACTTCTAGATGCAAAAGGATATTACCTATTAAAAAAATCCTACCGTTTTGAAAGAAATGTCATACAAAAGAAACAGTGAGTTAAAAATATTACATCTCTTTTGAATCACAGATCTTTAGGGACCAAATAAAAATCAGCTTATTTGTGAGATGTGTCACCTCCACCTCTAAAAAGCTATGGTACTGGAATTACCCTGGCCATCGAAGTAAGCAAGCTAAGGCTTTAGTTTGACATTGTCTAGCTGCAATGTTAGAGGAGACTTTACCACCCCTTCCTGCATTTTCTGCTGGTTAGCCACTGGAGAGTGATGGCAATAAGACCACAGGCTGAAGCTGCTGTTTAAAACTTCCTAATATCTAAGCAGAGCCTCGGATTACCATGGGTTTGCTCACATTTAAGCACAAGCTCAGAGCATGTCTAAAGACAGCTTCCTGTAGATCAAATCTTATGTGGTAATGGCTGATTCTTCAACAGGTGGTTTGGGTCTGAGCTTTTGCTAACAATATTTTCTTTCAAAAAACAATTATGCAATGGAAGTAGCTTAGCAATGTTACCACCTTCCTAAATCATGGCAGACAAAGGATTAACAACCCTACACGCAAAAATACTGGCTACACCAACATCTAGCACTTTTTTTTTTTCATATCGTGATGAACCAAGCATAAGATTGGATAACAAAGGGACACACAATATGCTTTCTCTTGTTTCAAGTAAAATGTAATGCAAAATCCTAGGCAGCTTGCACATTGTCTCATTTCAGACATCTGTATATTTTCTGTAATAAATGAAGTGACAGAAATGTGTTCTCCCTAAACAATCCCCTATTTTTTCAATTGATAAATACATTACTAATATAACACCAACATATTTCTAATAGATTACATAAATATATAATTATATATAGCAAGTTGCGTTGAAAAAGTGTGTAATTCATATAGGAACACTTCAAGATTTGTGATTATAGACAAAACCATCTAATTTACTAATAGAAGACTGACGCCTGGAGGCAAACATCTTCAATCCCATGAATGTTTTACTGCAAGTCCATTGCAATCATTAGAAACGTAAATTTTTGCTTTTACCAGATAATTTTATAGCTACAGCTTTCCAATCTATTTTAGACTGGGAGGTAGCAATGAGTTTAACTTTTTAAATCCTCAAGACTATTTTTGTGGCAGCTTTCTGAAGTAAGATGTCACTGGAGCAGTTTAGGAAATTGCAGGGACTCAATCATTCATGAAAAAAGGTTCACAGAGAAAAAAAAAACCAGTTGAAAATCTGAAATTTGACAAGAGACTCTCCGTGCAGCAGTGGGATGCTCATCACAGCCTGTGCTACAGCAATGCTCCTTGCAGGATGCCACCAGCCATACTGAAGTAGTGCTGAGGTAAGTTTCCACATGGGTGGAAATGGTCTGGGTTGTCCTGCAGTTGCACTATGTTGGAATGTCTTTTTAATTTAATTGTGTACTTTTTTAAATGAAAGAAACTATTGTTATAGGAGAAGTCTGAAATCGCAAAAAATAGAGCTTTTCCCAGTAAAAAAATAACTCCAGAATTGACGCTAAAAGGTAAGTTTAATTTCTTCTTGTCTGACCATTATAAACCAGTCTTTAATTAAATGACACATTATTCAAGGTCCAGGACCTCAAACCACATGTAAAGAATACTGGAAATGCAACTCAGGGAAAATGATTTGACTATGTCACTGTTATAGTTCCATTATATAAAAATTACTCAGGAATGTAATAATGCTCAAGTGCAAAAGTCCGTTGTCAGTTACTGATTATTAAGTTCTTCTTGCCAGATTAATACAATATTTTAATACAATTTTTTGTTATACCGCAGCAAAATTTTTCATAGTGCCTTATAAAGTAAGAAGAGCTATTATATTGAGGACCTTAGAATCTACTAATCTATATAGTGTACTTCAGAAAAACTTGTCAAAAAACCATTAAAAATTAACCATGTCAATAAATTCCTTTAAAATACTTTTTACCATTCTGGAATTCTACTTTATTTAGAATTTAAACTTCATCAAATGACACTACTTACTTAATCTAAGAGTAACAAGCTGTTAAAAAATCAGGCTGGATTAACAACGCAGATTCAGACCATAGCACTTAAGTTGTCAAGACAGAAATCGTCTGTTGTGTGACAGCTGTTGGGAGAGACAGACTGCTGCTCCATCTATGCAGCTATTACTATAGATGCAACAGGATTATTATATAATTACACATACAAAAAGTAATACCTCATGGGATCAAGAATGGAAAAAAAATTGTGCATTTGTTTGAGCATTTCTGATCCAAAGAGTCTTCCAGCATTCTCAGCTACCCTGCAAAAGGGTATTTTTAACTGACAACATTTTATTAATGCCTTGGACACTTCTTAGAGCCTCTTCAGCTTGCCATTAATGTTACTGGCCGTTGTAAGAATTCAGCACAATCCCAACAACTGAATCTGCTGGCTAAAAAAACAAGTCAAGCATCTGAAGTATCACCAGTGTCCAAGTGCAGCAGGCAAAAGCACAACAAAAGCGCAACACAGTTTAGCACAGTTAACCAACCTTCGTAACACAAAACCCACTATAAATTACACCAACCTTCTGTTTGTCCAGTATCTTCATAGCATAATACTGTTCTGTGGATTTATGTTTCACCATCATAACTCTCCCAAATGATCCTGTTCCAAGGGTTTTTTGCCTCTCAAAATCATCTAGGCCAGCAGTGTTCTACACGTAGAAGGATATAATGACATTATTTAATATCTAATACCTAAAGACAATTTAAACTGTAATTCATTTATGGAAAAAAAGAGTAAAATTACATTTATCAAAGACAGCTATAGCCAACTATACTGTTGTTATAATTTCATGCCTGTCAAATTTTAATAAGATTTTACATTGCACTCATTAAAACAGAAAAAGACTTAACTGAATTGTATCAACATTTCTGTAATTTGTTCATACAGATGACACATGCTTAGGAAGAAACGTTCAGCAGTAAACAGATCATGAATTTAACGTGCAGATGAATAACCCCTCATGCTTCACAAATAACAATATTAGAACATGCAAAATATCCCAAGCTCTAGAGACAGTTCAACATGAGAGTTGTTTGGAAAGCATATCACTGAGTAAATCCTCTCAGATATTCATTACTGTAGCATTTCAAATGCTGCTTTAAAACCAACAATGACCCTTCCCCAAAAATCCAAACCCCCAAGCTCAATTTCTAAAAGCTTTCTCTCTAACAAGTTCCTTAACCTGCCTCCAAGCCCTACATGTTAGATTTAATACCCTTAAATCCCCTTAATCCCATGGAGCAATATTAACAGAGTAAATTACAGATGTGGCAATGCTTATTGTTACAAAAAGCCAGCTAAAATACACCAATAGATTTTCAGTGTTGTCATGTTGATGGTGAACATCACTCTCAGTAAGAGAAACTGTTGTTTAGTATGAGCATTTCATCAGTTCGAGTCTGGAGAAGACCCCAGAGTCTTTGCTGCTGAACTTCAACAACAAAATTGATTTTAAAAATGGAAACTCCTTTAAAAACTGCATTAAACTTATTTCTGTTTTCTGCACTGCTCATTACAGACTGATAATACACGGATAACATTATCAAAAACTGCAATAGAGGAAATTATTGAATGCTTAAATAACTGATACCTGAGGGGGGCTTTCCCATTTTCTTAAAAAGTCTTCTTTGGCTTTGGCTAGGAACTCTTTCACTGAAAAAAACCACACAAAAAAAGTACATTTTAAATAGTGAAATTTATCATAGGTGTGATGGAGATGCTTTGTTAAAAAAATTGTGCAAACTTCATTATCAAATTCTTTCTTCAAGTCTTAATATGCTATTTTCACCATGTGTGAAAGCAAGCACCAATGCCTCTAGAACTTCTACAACATCTCCAGGTGATCTCTAAGCTTTCTGGAGTAGCTACATAATTCTACACAAATTACTTAAACTACACCAGCTCTAATAACTCACAATGCTGTACACACAAGCAGGCTTTAAGGTGATGTAAGATGTTTTTAATTCAATGGGGAAAAAACCACAAACACCTGACATTTATAAATAGCCATTCCACAAACAGACTTATCTATTTCTATTAAATAAAAATTACATTTTCTTTCAGTTGATTGAGCGCAATGTCAGTCTCATTGCTTTTTCCCCTCATCACCTTTATTTAAAGGCTGTTTGCAAGCTCAAGTACCAAATGGACAGCGTTACTGCAAGCAAAGACAAAGCACAGGGCTACAACAACACTGCACATTAGGCATGCCCGCAGTCAGAGAATATGGATTTTTAATATTGATTTTCCATTGAAATTGAAGGAATATATAATAGCAAAATTCTGGATGACTGTTTAAAATGTGCACCAACATATTTTGTCCAGATCATCTTTCAGCTGTTCTCTTTTTTGAATGTCAATGATCAGCCAGATCAATGCGCAGTCATAAATGGGAGGTATTTCAGACACTGCTGTGGTTCCGAAAGAGTCACAGAATCAAGAACGAAATAGCATCCTGTTTGGTGTTCTCTGAATCATTTCACATCATGTAACATTAATAACAGTGGATTTTCTGAACTGTGATGTTCTGCCACAAGCAATTTCTAAAAATACTCAGCAATGTGCCAAGACTATTCTGGCCAATATCTAGAAACACTATGTTTTAGCAAGTGTATTTACTTTCTAACGGTCATGAATTATTAGGTTTATAAGGGACTGTAAACAATCATCTGATGAATCCGAAGTTTTTTGTACTTTTCTTTCCAGAGAGCACTAGTGTCTACACAGAGAACTTTTCAAAAATTCTCTTCTATTACCAGTTCTGGAAAAGGCTGGTGCTGAATTCTTTTGTTTTCCTGTTTTTCCTCCTCTCAAGTGCGCTATGGGACTCAACTATCACTAAATACTCCAGGGAGGTTTATGACTCCCACCATCACTGGCTCTAGTGGAGCAGCAAATAAAATGGAAATTTCAGAAAAACCATTGAAAGCTCTGGCAAACCTCAAGAAAAATGTTTAAAGCATGATATCCACTCTGTAATTTTATTTTAAGAGAAAGAAGCAATATTACAGAGAAGGAACATATTTATTACCCTAAACTTATGATTAAGTAGAGTAAGAAAAACAGTTTCTACCAAAGCAACTATTTTAAATTGGTATTAAAACTCACCAAGAGTTAAAAATATTTTAGTAGGCAATCAGTAAAAATGTTTGACATATTTATCCTTTGTGAGGAAAATATTTCATTGCTTTTCAATTATGGTGGTTACTCATGTAACGACTTTTAATGATCCTAAATTGAGAAAAGGACAGGATTTCCTGCGGCATGAAATAATTCCTCAACACAAAAAGGAAAGCCAACAATGTCCAAATTCATGCCTGATGATCCTTCTTCCATCAGGAGAACAGAGATGACTTGATAAAGTGATGATTAAAACATCAATTTTTGTCAAAGTAGCGTGAGCATTATTTCCTCTTAGTGACAAGAGGGAAAAAAAAACAACCTATGATCACTAAGATTACCAAAAAGCTGAGCCTTCCAATTTAAGTGGCTGTAGCTTAGATATAAATGTTAACTTGAACACTATACAGCACAACCAAAACATGAAAAAAATTGGAGTCCTTTATCATAGAACAAGTCTTAGACAGCCCTCGTGCTATCTCCATTGCTCATATAAATACTGTAAGTTTCCATGTATTTTGTACTAAAATGTAATTATTCAGTATTTTTAAAAATACACAATGACATTTTAATGTGTTCATCTTTGTTCCACTTTACGGAATAAAGAATGCTGCTTATGAAAAAAATACAATCCATCTGGAAATATTCAAATTGTGGAAGTAGAAGAATCTCTCATTTCTGGAATATCAATAAGCCACAAGCTCTCCTTCAACAAGACTTCTACCTTATTCTAATTAACTTTTGCTCTATTTTCTTGGACAGCAGCACTGAACATGCATTTTCAAAATAAAGCTACCTAATGGCACTCCTTTATCTTATAATCACTACCTTTTAAAAACTATTTAAAACTCTGTGGTGTGTTTTATTAGAATTACATTTTCTTCCTAATGAGAAAGTGGGGCAAACTGTACCTGGCTCTCATTTTCAGAGGTCACCTGGGCTCCCGCACCACAACACAATTCAGCAGGTGACTTCAAATAGAATTTAGGCAACTTAAGCACATACACTTCAGTCACTTCTGAAAACAGGACTTAGAATTTGAAAGAGGATAGGTACTTTTGAAAGTTGTATCTCAATCACAAAAGATTAGCTCTTGCTACAGGAGAACATATTTCTACTTCTCAAGCACAAAATCAAAATGCACGCCAACTGGGTAGTAGTGGCCATTGGTATTATTGTGATGATGCAAACAAATAGGTTTATCAGATGATGACTTAAAAGTTCTCCTCAAGTGCACATTTTTAGCCACCTTACATTATGATTATATGACTCGTTTGCTTTTCTAGTATTTAAAGTGTTCCTAACATCTGTGACTTTGGGCACTAATGAAGGAATGAGCATACCAAAAGTCTCTATAGGTTCCCCAAGGGTTTGCAGGAACATTCACCCACACAGATGAGATGATGAAGAGAGGAAAGAAAGAGAAGAAAAAAAAAAAGTTTTATGCATTTCCACAACAAACACATAGAAAACACAAATACATTCCACCCTTTTCCCTCCCCACTCAAGAACGGACCCTGTAATAAACCAGCTTTTTCCCACACAGACAGAATGACTCATGCTAAATCACAGAATGTTTGAGCAAAGAAAAGAGAGGGAATAAAAAACAACAAAGGCAGCTAAATTCAGTAAGAAAAAAAAGATGATGCATCACAGAAATAAGCACAGCTTACAAAACTTCAGGAGATCAAGTTGGCATCTTTAATAATTAATCTATTCGAAGACACACACATATGCAAAGAACTGTTGCTAACAAAAGCGTATCTATCTTCACTGCAGCATGCTGGATCACAATAAATCTGGAATCGGGTGATCTTCCCACTACTTAGCACTTTGTTCCAAAAGACAGCATGTGTGAATTGCATGGCATGTGGTGGAGAGCACAGAAACAGCAAGCAGCCTCCAAAAAAAGTTCACACTCAAATTTCAGTCCCCTTACCCAACAACAGCAACAAAACCGCCTTGAAAATTCTAAACCGTACAGCTGAAGTCGCTGTATGGAAACTGGAACACACATGAGAATCCTGTATGGCCACCATACAAGTATGATTTAATTTTGTAAGACTGTAAAAAAAAGAACCCAGGAAAGAGACGCTGATATACAGGCTCTCAAATGCTGAAGAGCAATGATCACTCATATATGGCTGAGCAAAGTGAGGATGGGGATGCGAGGAGTGTATGCAAAGCAAACAGACCCTATTCAGACTGGTTTCACTGGTGCAGCAGAAGTTGGAGTGAAGGGGGCTGAAACTAAGGGAGGAAAAGCTGTTGCTCAAGAAAGGAAGGTTGTGGAAGGAGAGAACAGAGCACAAGTAACAGCACTAGCACCATGAGGACCACAGCAGCGGTCAAACCAACTGGATGCATCAGGAGGACACCAGCTGGAACTGGAGAGGCACCAGTGGTCTGGAGATAAGGGAGGCACAAAAACACAGCACAAAACCTAACTCTGTGACAAGCGAGAGCAACTGTTGGCAGGAGAAACAAGTTTTATGCAATGCAACAACCCGAAGCACATCATAGGCAATCTGGGGAGTATCAGGAAAAGGTAGTAAGAAATGGGTCACAACCAAAAGACTTTGAGCAGTTTTAACTTCTGCCTGCTTCAGGTCAAACCCTGGTCAGAAGAAATGCTAGACACAAACACAGCAAGACAAGATAGAAGCTATCTCCTTGTATGTCACAACTGGTGTGAGACTGGGCTGTACTCAGAACCAAGGTGACATGGTGAGAAGCAGGGAAGTCTGCTGGAAGAGATTTCTGAGGGAAGTGGAACTCCAGATCCAGAAGTTCCTAGGTAATACCAGCTACAACTCGCTATTAAAAACAAAACCCAAACAAATGAAAAAAAAAAAAAACCTCTGCCACACACAAAACCCCCAAACCCCTCAACCCAGCCCAAACAGCAGGAAATTGTTATCTAACAGTATATTCACACAATGCACAGTATTTTTTTCCATTAACTTTTGTATGAAAAGTTAGCAGGCTTATACAAAAAACTTCACAAAGGGTATGAGTACTATAAAGAGTACTCCAGCTTAAAACACAGCTTAAGAGCAAGTGAATCACGGGAAAGTTCCTGAAAAAAATTGAAAGGGTTAGGACCTCTAAGTTGCAGGAGTGCAATGACAGCAGAGTCATAGATGGAGCAGTCCTGAGGAGCTACCATGAATTACTTTGCCTTTCTCCCACCTCCCATGTGCACTGTATTTGTTATTCTCAAGCACATCACCCACAAGAGCCAACAAGCCAGAATTTTTAAAATTTTTGAGAGTGGGGAAAAAAAAAAAGAAGTATTTGGATAGGATTCATGGCAAGAAAGCAAGAACTAAACTGATAAAGACTAAACATTGGGCACCACTACAAACCCCCATCTGCTGTGCTAAATGCCAATCCTTGCTTGGTATTTAAAATGCCCTTTATCAAAATACAATTCAATTTTTGTTCCAAAGCTGTAATACAATCACTGGAAGTCTGGAATTAAGTGGGTTATTTAATTAAATATCCAAATTTCATTTAATGGAAAAATGAATATGTATTAAGAGATTCTGGTAAACCTATATATATTTCATTTTTATAGAAACACTATAGCCTTAAACATTACTGAGATGTACACAGATGCCTCAGTGAATCCTGTGCTTATGGTACCAGATTTCAGAAGCAAGTGAGAAACATACAATTCAAGTTCTAAGTCCCATTCTTAGACCATCTCTGTCTGAACTGGCCTGTTCTCCCCCGGGAGATGCAAGGTGACTTTAGCTGTGTTTTGTAAAACGGAGTTCCCGAAAACTCCGCTTACATATATTGGTTTTGAGGATAGGGTAACGCCACAGTATTTGGCCTCCTCAGCCCTCAATGTAGAAATTTGCGCTCCCGTATCTACCACAAATGTCACAGGGTACTGTTTTGGACCGACAGCACATGTTAATTCCAGATCCCCTTCTCCATTATGCACCAATCTCAATATATTTTGCCAATCTTTTGGTGGCCTGGGAATTTTAGGACCTAATTGGGTATTATTAGTTTGTGAGGTGTTTTCATTCCTTGCATTGTGCCCCTGTGGCACGTCTTAAATTTCTTTAAACTTCTCTTTTGACTAGAAGGAATAATACCACAAGGCTTCCAGCAGGATTCCTCTACACTGGCAAGTGTTTGGAAATGAGCAGAACTAAAGTGTTAAATATTATTATTTACTCAGAGGAAGTAGTGTGAGCACCCCTTAATGTTTTAATAGCTGGGAAACACTTCAAAACACAATCTGAAATGGTATGATTGAAACAGAATGTCAACAAGAACAAAACATTTTGTTTCTCACAATATGAAAACAGTGGGGGACAAAAAGTTGACTGTCATCTAAGCCTGGTACAGGGCAAGTCAACCTTGTTTTGCCACTGCAGTAAGACACACTTACTGGCCCTCTGGCCAGTGAAAAACTAAGCAGGTATGACTTTTTTCTTGTTTCTGCTCTAAGGGTTGCAAGGTCACTGAAGCTAGACTAATAAACTCTGTATAAATTTAATATCTCATTTATCAAGTTTTTGACTAGAAGAACAAGGTTTTGATCTTACGAGTCTGTTTAAACTCTAATTGTGATAAAAACAGGTGACACAGAGCACACCAGCTGCAATGGATAAGAAGCTTCCTTCAGTTAAATACAACCCAAAGAAACAAAACCCCAACCAAACAATCAAAACCCAACCAGCCACCCCCCTTCCCCAAACACCCCAAAAAACCAAAACCAAAACATAAGGAGCAATTCTGAAAGAGCCCATTTGCTGCAACACAAAGCCCAAAAAGTTCTTGTTAAGTGGACGACCATGTAAGAATTATTAACCGCTTATAAGTTTGCTATAAAAATGGAAGTGCTAGTAATCTAACTGCACACTGTGAACACTGCCATGCAAGACTGAGAAAGGCTGGTAAGAAGTGAAGGGCATGGAAAAACCACAGAAAAAGGGAGAGCAACAGGAAAAAAAGTAAATTAAGGCCACTTACAGCTGCAGTGTCTAGAGACTAGAAGAGAGCACTAGAATCTGACTCTGGGGGGAGCACATTCAGATTTTAATTTACAATGTGTAGCAATAGTAAAATACAAATTGTTCTTATCCATTACAACTCAAAATTTGGAACCCAGGCAAAGATCTTATTTTAATCCTGTCCGTTAAGAGCTCTATAAGGAGCCCAGCTTTTCTTCCTTTTTTTTTTTCTAGATTTTAATTTCAGTTTTCAGTGCTACCAGCTATAATTTTAAGCTGTACATTAAAGCTTAAGTCTTAATGTTCACCTCCTTACTTTACTGGCTAGACAGCAACAGCCTGCACAAGAGATGTGACAGATTTAGACAACCCAAAACAGGAGCCAGGTTTCTAGCTATCAGAAGTAGTACCTATCGTTGCGGAATTCTGAGCAGTAGATATACTACTTCACACAACTGCCACAGTCTGACTGCCTGCCTTCTTCCTTCTTCTATTTTAGTTACAGATAAAAAAAAGAATTTTATTTACAAATAAAATTTTCAGTCTTCCCCTGTTATTCTTTTTCCTAAATTATAAAGTACTGGTGTAAGTAGAGGCAGTGAACCCTGCTAACGCTAGAAGTACAGCATAACAGAGACCACTGTGAGGAGACGGGACCAAACCCAACCAACCGAGTCACTTAAAATGTGAATCCCTGAAACTGTTTAAAAACCCCCAAATGTATAAAGTAAATCAGTAAATGTATTCAGTCACAAACACCATCAAGTCTTACACTAGCTCTGCTCAGCAGAGCTGTATGTCCCATTCTATCATTTTCCACCCAGAAAAATATAGATGGGATGAAACTTCTGCTTTCTTAATCTAAAAGAGAATCTAGACACAATGCTCATCTAAATTTATAAATGAATATGCTTCATTAAAAAAACCTGAATCCTCCCTCAAGATACACACAGATAAATGCCCAAAAAAACCCCAATCAATCAACCAAAACCTATGAACCAAGCTGGGATTTATTATTCAAACCCTAAATTACTGATTATATGCAGGACTTCCTCAATGCAGACAAGCAGAAGAGCTTCATCTGAACCTCCAGGCACAGGACATGACCTAGTCTCCTGCAGATTCCTGGTTAGAGAGAGCTGTTCCAACCCTTCACATATTCTGGTCCTTCAGGGTGGCAACTCTCTTCCTTGCCCCAGCTTTCCTTTCAAATTAAAGCATTATTAGCAACCTTTTGCTGAATGATTAGAGTTTTTGCTCCACTCTTCTAAATCAACCAGTTAGAACTGGCATTCCATTAAAATATGTCAGAACTAGAGCTTTGGCCTAAGGAATCTCTCCCATACCTTCCTCCTGCCCTTGAGGTGTTCATTGAAGGCAATTATTCCAGACTGCCAGAGACCACACATTCACAATTCTCCTTCCTCTCTTTCAACAATCCACGTTTGAGGCTTAAAAGTCCACAAAATAGCAGTCTGGTTGTTAGGCTGCAGTTCAGTGTTCAGCATGGGCTGGTATAAATAGAAAAAAAATCCCAGTCCTGTCCTTCTACAGTCACTCATTCCTGCCTCTCCATCATGACCTTCCTTGAAAGAGCAAAAGCACCCTTGTGGCCGACTGCCAAGGCAGGTCAGGGAATGAGGCCAGATCAAAAAGTAGTGGACAGAAGGCAGGGGAGACAAGGGAAGCTAATTTTAATCCACGGCAGCTCCCAGTTCTTTTAATCACATGAATGCTTTTCCCGGGGTGCGGGAAGGGAGAAGTGGGGTGGAAGCAGCCAAATACTTGGGGCAGGAGAATTGCACCTTTTCTGAAGGAGTGCCAGTTTGTGCTAGTGTAACCTGACCATGAAAGTATGGCACTGGACTACTGAAAAGGCTTCTGAGAAATAATTCTAATTTCAAATAATCTCATACAATAATTGAAATGAGTAAGTTAATGGAATGAATTTAAAATTTCAAATTAATTTAAGTTTAATGTAATTACTTTCAAACGCCATACTTAACATTCCCTACATACAAAATTAGTTCATACAGAAAAGGTTATGTGAAAAAATCTTAACATGTGAAATCCCCAATTATCATACATTGATGTGCTTTGTGAGCAATTGGGAATTAAGCTTCATCTGTGCAGTTCCACCCTCTATAGTTGTAGCTCAAAACCGTCTTCCTGTGTGAAATATAACAGGTATTACTTTACAAAGAAAAATGAAAACTGTGCAAAAATTGTGAAAATTCAAACAACTCAGTTCCGCAGTGTATATATTACCATGGTTACCATGTGGGGGAAAAAACAGAATATATTTTAAGAATGAGTTCCAAGAACAAAATTTTCTAGGGCACTACTATAAAATACCTTGTAAATGCTTCACATTCTTGACTAAAAGTTTTTAGAAAAATTCTAGTAAATACAAATATACAAAATATTCAGATTTTCCTCTTACAGTCAAAACCACATACCAAACAAAATGTTTACTGCACCTGCTACAGTTCTCCTCTAAGCTCTCCACCCTCCGCACTGCTGAGATACTGGCTGACTAGCACCCACTTCCCTCTCCATATCACTGCCCCACCTTCCCTTGTTGTAAAAATTTCAGAGACTAAAGAGAATAACATCTTACTGGCAGTTATCACTGAGAGTGTATTTTATGGTTAGGTTATCAGAAATACTTAAGCATAAATCTGCAGGTAGTTGATCTGGGGCAATGCCTCTCATGCACAAATACCCTTTTCTTTTGAAGTAACCCAGGTTTTACTAAACTTGTTTCTTCCTTATACTCCAAGCTACACAACTGCACGAGCCATTCACTATATGGATGCACGCTACAAATGCCTTGAAAAGAATAGCTCTTATGTTGCTTTACTTTTTTTCCTCAAGTATTTCATACAAAGCATCAAAATAATGGTAGATACGGCAGTCTTGGTTTAACAACACTCATGTCTAAGTCCACTTCCCACAAAGCTACTTTGCCCCAGCCCTTGCATTAACGAAACCACACAAATTCTCATATACATGTGCTGGGATCAGTAAGACACATCCTCACAGCTGCCAGGGTAAATCGGCAAAACAGCTCCTCATCTCTTTGTAGGATTTGAGCTTCTGAAACGTTGCTATACTGACACATCTCCTGCAGAACACGCTTTCAGTATTTACAGGAAAGGGTTGCCTGCAGTAACAAGCCAAGCAGGAGAAGTTCATTTATAACCTTAAACAGCAGAGAGACTGACTTCCTGAAAAAGGAAGTCTTATGTAAGTAAACACATTTCACAATTCAACACATAGAGTGAACAACAAGTTTTTGTTTGCCTCAGGATTAGGGCAGGCAAAAAGGCAGGGAAGGGTGTTTACTATCCATTCTGATAAAGAATGGGACTTTAGAGAGAAACTGGTTAGTGTTTATTTGGGTAACAGGCAGCCATAAAACTTGCACAGAACAGAGTTGCAAATCCTGCAAAAAAATTTAAATGAAAATAATGAAACCACATGAATTCTTAATGGACTGGAGTATCTGCCAGCTGGAGTTATCTGTCAGCAACTAGAATGAATAAAGGAAAACACCAAAGCCCATTATTCAAGTTACAGAACTGCCTGTAAGAATCTCAGTAATTAAAGCTGGTAAACTCCTGTTGCGAACTTTGGCCTGGAACAGCAGTACCAGCAGTAACTCTGAGAGGAACTACAAATAATTACATAAAAAATTTGAGATGTAAACTAAAAACCAAGGAAAGAAGAAAAATCTGGTAACAAAATACATGTAAGAAATGTAACAACATGGACTAAAGTCACTGTTCAAGAGATGCAAGACTACAACATACCAAATATGCTTACTTTTGGAAGAAATCTCAATTTTATTAAACTCAGTTTTTGCTTATCCACCAAACCAAGCACCTGGGGGACTATTCACTGTAT
This sequence comes from Eurystomus gularis, assembly GCA_013400335.1. Classification (NCBI taxonomy): domain Eukaryota; kingdom Metazoa; phylum Chordata; class Aves; order Coraciiformes; family Coraciidae; genus Eurystomus; species Eurystomus gularis. Next base: position 67,115 of record VZZY01024177.1, on the reverse strand, counting down.
GGATGCATTTTAGAACTATGTCAACGCAGCAAATCTTGTGTTGCTTCTTCTTTTTTCAAATATTTCATTCAAGAATCAGAACAAAACATGAACCCAGGTCAACATCGAAGAAATTATTCTAGTGTGCTGTCAGAGGCTAATGGGTAACACTGGGGAATTTTTGAAAGGAAGACACCATTAGTCCCATGAGACATATAGGAAGATATATAGTTCTGGCACATGGAAATTCCATGGCATCCTTCGATTTTCTGTAGTCTTTTCAGCAGTGGGAATAATTAGTTGCTACTTGTTGTCTCTTGCCCTTAAAAGATGCTCCCAATGCACATAACTAAGACATTTACACTACCCTTCACCCTGACTCCTGAAACATTCCTATTCTCCAGTGTACGCAAAGCTGGACAATAAGTCAGCAGAGTTTATCAGCATTGCTCACACTCTTTCTTCATACTGCTTCATCTATTTCCATACACATTTGGTAACGACTATTTTATGACCGTAAATATCTGTACCAGCAATTATCTCTGTTTGCAGTATTTGAAGGTACTAACCCAATTATGTACTTGGTGCCACTTGGGAGAATTAAGCCTCTTCCTGGTGGAACAGAAAATCTATCAGAGTGGCACCTTTCAGAAGTAGGAGCTGCTGCTATTTAAGTTACTTGGCCTTCCAGTTTTATCCATTCAAGAATGTTCTGCTGTTGAGAACAAAAACCCTAAACCAAAGAAACAGAAAACCAATGTTTTCCATCTTTCAAGTCTTTACAGAGAAAAAAAAGAAAAAAAAGCCACCCACTTCTACTTGCAATCAAAGACTTAGTCTAATCCTAATCCTCACTTGATGGAGCAAGAGACAATCACCTTTCCCTTGTCAAAAATCAGACTTCTCATTTATAGATCTTTTTTATTTGAAACTGACACTTGATAAACACTGCAGCTATTAATTTCTATTTTTAATGGAACCAGGAACCTGGATGTAAACAGGAGTGAAATCTACAAATGCAAGTTGCAGAATAAAGTCCCAGGGAAAAGAAAACAACCACATCATCCCTCCCAGCCCCCCCAAAAATGAAAATAACCAACAAAACACCTGTAACCTCTTTTTCACCTGGTTTGTAAGAAATGTATTCCCCTCAAATGGCTCAATCAGAATACCAACAAAAAAATAAGCCACTCAAGCAGCAGAATTCAAAATGGATAGAACTGATTTCCTCAAACCTTAATTCCTGTGGAAGCTACAGCCTAACTGTAAGAGAAACAGGAAAAAAAGGTGGTGGAAAACCCAGCCGGGTAAGAGGTGAAAAGCAGAGACTTTCTGACCCAATACGAGACCTCTCCACCAGCAGATGAAGGCGGCTGCGCAAGAGCGAGGAAGTGCAGCGTGGCTGTAGCTTCGCCCTCACTTTGCAGAGGGGCTGGGCAGGGGCAGGTGTCGGCAGGGTGGTCAGAGCACACACAGGAGAGGCTGGGCCACCACTTCCAGGGACAGCCTGCATTTAGGTTTACTTGAACAGCCATGATGCTGTAACATAAACCTCCATAATGTACATACAAAGTTCCGAAACCATGCCCTACATCTGCACCAGTTTTGACATGTGTATATTTTTGTACGCCGAGGAAATGACAGCCACGCTTTTCCTTTCAGGGAAGATGACTTCAACACAATTGTGTGGGATAAGTAAGATACGAGATGATATATAAACTGGTATTAGATAAGGCACTGGGATGACTCCTCCCACTCTTTATCTCATGCTATATACAAAAGTGAAACCTTCATAAAAATGGTCCTTTCAATTTGTAGGAAAAAGCAAAACCACAGAGACACACACAAACCCCATATACATGATTAACTGTTTTTTGTTTTCAAGCAATCCCTGACCATCTCAAGTCATTTTCGAAAGCTCCAGACTATCTGCTTGAAACAAAAAGGCACCATTTCAGAAACTAACATACTTGAGCTTTTCACAAACAATTTTCAAAGGCTATCTGTTCCTAAGAAATAAATGCACAGAGCTTACATATTTGGATACAACTTTCAATAATATTCCAAGTAAGAATATAGTACTTCATAATTCCATTAAATGCAATGTACCTCATAATAAGTAGTCAGAGTGATTTTGGAAAGCAAATACGTGCTTGGAAGTTTACTAGATCTATTACAGTATCTCATTTCAGATTAGACTCCCCTCCCCTACTTCCATGAATGACCTCAACTACTCTGCTATCCCATCATTTAGAAAGAATAAAAAACATAGAAGAACAAGCTGGTTCAGATGAAAAATAAAAGCCAGTTTAGAATTTTAAGGTGACGATTATTCCTATTTCAGAAGGCCTCTTTGATTTGTATCAATTCACATAAAAGAATTTATTATGAGTGGCACAGAAAATGATGTAAACCCACACATGTATCATTCAATTATAAAATTTTCCAAATCAGATTCTGTGCCTTAATGATTTGTAAGCTTTTTCTAAAAGAAAGGTTTAAAATAAAATTTCAAATAATATCAGTTATGCAAAGCAAACTGTTTAATGAAAACTGCAGATTTTCAAGACTAGTAATTTTTAACAGAAACCCACAGTGAGTCGATTACAAAAACAAAGAGATCAGCAGTCAATGCAGCTATGCAGACAAGAAAGGGAAACCTGGCAGATTTTTCCTGCTTGTGAAGATAGAACAAAAAATCGTGTCAAAGGTAATAGAAAAGACTTACCATTCATGATGAAAAGCTGGTTTTCAGAAACATATTGCTCCTAATATTAATCCAACAGTTGATGAAGTATGTTAATCTCTCCTAAATCAGTGCTTCAATCTCTAAACACACTTAGACACTAACTGGAAAGAGAGAGCACACAGAATCCAGAGAGCTGCTCTTCCTTATGAGCTCCTTGCGATGCAAAAAACTACGAAGCACAAGATACCAGTAGTAAACCAAAAATCAATATTCAGGACACAGGTATTTGGTTTTGCTCATTAACTACTTCTGTTCTGACCAATGCTACCTATTCATGTCTAAAGCAACACAAAATGGCAGGGGGAAAAAAAAAGCATGCAAACACCAGGAGGTTTTAAGATGTTCTCAATTATATCAAGCACTGGTTGTTTCCATGGCAACCTTAGACCAGAATTATCTGTTGACTTGTACCCAAGTAGTAGATATCCTAAAGCTTTAATCAATTCACACAGTGTACTCTGTACATTATTTCATATTTCCTGTGTATTTTTCATTACAAATATATATTAATCATTCAACTAAATCTCTAAGTCATTCCACAGTACTTGAAAGTATACTGGTATTCTTTCAATCAATTAGAGACCTGATAATATAATATTCCTTTCCTGATAAATAATGTTCCTTTGGCTATTCATTACCCATGCATTGCAGTTTAGAGACTATGAAGATGACAGAAAGGTGTACTAGATGACAGAAGGCGACTCTCCTGACCATTTCAGTTACCCATGTTGTTAATTTGTTCTCTTACTATGCACAGATTTGGAAATATTCGTATCAGTTCAAGAATGAAAGATTCACATTGATCTTACTGTCCCTATATTCAAAACCAAGCAGCCCCGTTCTCCTTTCCCTTCCCATTAAAAAACTTTCAAAGAGCAATGAGCAACTAAAATGAAACAAAAACCAAAATGTAGGTTCCATATAGTTGCAAGTGGTCACAGTCAAGACATCTAAACTAAGAATGAAGTACATCAACGACTACCTCATGTCCCTTTCCCCCTTTGGCTGTGCAGCACAACTGACCTGGTTACCAGTTCAGGCTCTACAATTACACATGTGCTCAATCAGCTTTTCAAAACAGACTGCAAGGCCCATGGTGGCCTGAGCCACCTCTACCCTGCTGGATTCTGAGGATTTTACACAACACATTCATTTCATGCATCAACCAAGAATCCAAGGTGTGTTAGAAAACCTGTACGTTTTACATATCAAAATAATGAAGTCAAGATGTTAAATTTCAAAATCAATCACTGAAAAACCCCTAAGGCCACAGACCACATGGCAAATTACTCAAACCTACAATTCGAGATGACTGACAACTCAAACAAAAAGTCCACCCAAGGAACAGCAGCTCCTTCCCCTTCAGCAGACCCATAACTTCAGCAGTACTGCTTGTAAAAGGACATACATAGAACAGACCTCTTAGTGTATTTCCTTACTGCAGAGGGTATTAAATCCCTTTTCAAATGGATTTAACCTCAAGCCTAAAAAACCCACAAATTCTGAGAAATCACTTTCCAAACATTTTTCAGGAATTAAAAAGAGTGCTTTTGCTTCAAACTTCCAAGAGTTATTCGTGCCATCTTCTCTGTAGCTTCACCTAAAACCTTACACTAACATCTTGTAAGTTGCAGTGATACGGACAGAATAGTTGAGAGTATTAAAATATTCTTACAAGACAAACATCAGCATGTTTCTAAACACTGCTTATCCATTAAATTTTCAGTGACTTTCTGTCACTGAATCAGTGACCCTATGCAATTCTCTGACATTGAATTCTCAGGTAAAAAAAACCCAACCAGATAAAAAACCATCCTGGTTCTCTTTCATTTTTCACAAAGCATTTTCACAGGTTATGTATTTTTCTGAAGACACAATTAGAAGTCAGTAGTAGACAGAAATACTCCTTCCACCATACTCCTTATCTTCTCTGACTCCTTAGGCTACAGTGGTAGCGAAATAAGAATCTTGAAACAGAGTTAATCCATGTGTACCTAGAGTATTTTCACTTATTATTTAAACAATTAAAATTTAAAAAAAATTACAAATTGAAAGTAAAGGTTCAGGATAAATATTCAGCATTTTACCCCAAAACCAAAGGTACATAATCAACCACCATTCAGCTACCAGCTCAGTAACTTTGGCTCTGAAAAACTGCATGCAACCACTGTGCTTAATTATGACTTAAAATAGCATTCGTGGAACAGCCAGTTCAACCATGTTTATCAAGAGACACGAGAGTCCATTTCCTCATCAAGCGGGTCATACAAGGAAGCCTGCCTTAAATAGAGGGGGAAAAAAATAGTAGAGACTTGTACACAAACAGGTCACAATTTGGAAGTGTCAGTAGGTCAATACCTTTTTTTTTCCTTCATGTTATATAAACAAAAATGCTTCAGTGTTATTTTTTTCAAATAGCTATTTACATTAAAAAGGGCTTCTACATAAACACAAGCATGTGTCTATTTTTACCACACTGAAAACATTTTTGGGAAGTGGAAGCTCAGAATTTATGCATTTCATCATTTATCTTCCCAACAAAACTAGTTAATCCCTTCCCCTCTCATTTGGGAGACGTAGATTTAATCTATTTTAGGTCAAGGCATTAACACCTTTTTCTTTCCATGTTTACTGCTTATCCTCTGAGAACCGATTCACTCCCTGCTCATGTAATATTTTAAACTGCAAGCAAGGAGATACATAAACACTGATTTTCTTCATGGCAACACTGTAATGCTAAGCATTTCCAGTAAGGCCTGTTTTCAAAAGAAATAATTGTGCTACATCAAATCCATCAATGGATCTGAAATCTGGAACAAAATTATCAATTACCATATTGCAACATTTTAAAATGAGTATTTAGTCACAGAAACAATAATTACTTTGGAAAACAATGCATGGCTTTAAAAGAAAAAAAACTAAATCAAATGTCAATTTACTTAAGATTGTGATATTTTTTTCAAATCTTTCACATTTGTTACCCAAAATGCAATCATGATAAGTTAATCCATACAAGTATTACTGTAAGCTGTTCACTAATTAAGAAATGAAAGGTAATGAGTAAGCATCCCCACACTGAGTTAATATGCAATAGTTAAAATCAAAATTTTATATTAACACCATATAGAGTATTCTGATGTATATATGTCTTTAAATTAAATGAATAATAAAATGCAGCAATGTCGGCCTATACTAAAGTTTAGTATAGGCCATTACCATCTTTAATGAGTTTCCTATTTCTGCTGAACTAGCTGATTTAATTTGAAAATGAAGTAATTTAGAAGTAAAAATCGGGGTGGGGGCTTGCCAAAACAAGTCAATGGTGCTTTAAGAGAAAAGAGGGATGAGGGATAAATTCTCCTGCCGCTACCAGTCCATGAACCAGCCACCCATCTTCCCCTGCCCAATTAAATACGCTATTCTTCATATTAATACCTCCAGATAATGAATTGTAAAATAGTCCCCAAAACATATCACAGATCACTGTTCATCTTTGATTACAAACATCCAAGTTCTTCACTTCCTAGGCAAACTGAAGAGCAAATATCTACAAAACAAAACCCCCTACTTACTTGATTTGTCCCATAGGACAGCAAGTTCAGAGCAGTGTTGGCTCTCATTTTCCAGAGCCGCTCGCTGTTCATGCGCACCACTCTTTGAATGCCTATGGAAAAGGCGATTAGCAAAACCTTCCAGTCTCTGCAGTGCTGTGGCTGTTCCCGTGCACTGGTTACAAGGTACCTCCTTCTGAGCTGCCATCTATACGCACTAGCGACTTTTACAAAAGAGAAAATATCTAAAGGGAGCTGGACAACCCAGAGCCACTACGAGCTATACATGTGTCGAGCTTCCTGTATGCAGCGTTTTCTAACCACTGCTCTCTTCTACTTCCTGTTAAGAAGAGCTCCATAATGTACTCACTTATTCTGATAAAAGTCTTTTTTCATGTCACTTGAAAAGTAGGGGGGGAGGGGGGTTCCTAAAAAAAAATTTCAATAATTGCTCTAGCATGCTTTTTACTGCTTTTTAATGCATTACATTCCATATTTAAATATACATTTTATGTTCAAATACTATAAACAATTTGTTCAGAAGATCAGAAGGCAGATATATTTTTTTAATTTACCACAACCATGCATAAAAAAAAAGAACAGTGTCTCTGCAGTTCTTCCCCTGTTACTAAGATGGAGTACTACCATCATCACAGCAACCAACCAGCTGTAATCTAATCACTAGTAATCTCACATTTGCAAGTAAACTTTCTAAGCAAGGAGGTTACTTGCAAAAGCTGCTGAACAAACTATCATTTTATTACTGGAGTGAAAAAAAAAGTCTTATTTTCTTCCTTTAAAAGTCAGACAAAAGAAGTTGAATTCTAACATACATATAAACACAACTGCATTATACTTATCCAGATTGGGTTCTTCTACTTCAGGAATGAACCAAATGCATTTAACTTTTTCAGGAAAATGTATGAGAACAAGCAGCACTAGCAGATCCTTATCTAGCAGTGTGCTCACTCTCCTTGCGCCAAAGGCAGCTGGAAGGAGAGTCACAAAGTCATGGCCACCAGCTCACAACATTGCTTATGTAAAAGCTTTGCATGCAAGTCTCCTGGAATTGCGTAAGAAAGTTTTTTCATTCACAAGAAATGTGAGGGTTTTCAACTGTAGAGTAAGTCTAGGAAGCATCATTTTTATGGTGCAAAACATAGGGAAAATAAATTGAAAGCTGTATTTATCATTATATTATGAAATTTGCAAATTATGTAATTTTACATGCTTGCAATGGGCAATAATTAATATTCATTTTTGGAAAAATGGGAACATATACATTAGGCAGGTTTCCCAGTATATCCTCTGCACACAAGATGTGGTTTCTTAAAAATGTAGGCTATTCTTAAGAAAGATTGAAATAACTTTTCCACAATCTGTCTCCTGTCTTAGAGTCAACACGTGTTAAAGACATACCTCTCATTTTTCACCACCATACTTCTCACTGAATAGTTTTCAAATGTCAGCAGATACCCATCCTTGGACATTACATAACCATTTCATAACAGCTCTGTGCTTCAGAAAAAAAAGAAAACAAGCACGATGACAAACCGCCCATAATAATGATAAAACAATCAAAATGCCGAGAGACAGGCTTTACAGATTTGGCTACATTCCTCCTAAGGTGCACTTCTAGACTTCTAGTAATTGGCCTCAGTCAATACAACAGTTTAAATTTCTAGACTCTACACAAAGCACAGAAACATCGTTTGCTTTCAGGTTCCAGATATATGCTGGAAACACCATTTCTTTCTCCAGCAACTGTTCACAATTTGGAGCTAAATGCTTACATTCTACATACCAGTTGACAAATCTGGATGAGCACCTCCTATATTGCTGGTGACAAGGCTGCTCCCTGGTCAGGGTCAGGTGCTACAACCTCCCTGGATGCCAGTCCATTACAGGTCCTTTTCCACCTTAAGCCTCCCAGGCTTTCACCTGCTTTGTCACAACAGCTGACTTCCACAACATCCCACTGGTTCAAGGCATTGTGATAAGAAACAAGAGCCAGTGAAGGCCATGGGGATCTGTCACGTGGAGTCACAAACAGACAGAGGGGACACATTATATGCCATATATAACCAAACAATTTATAACACAGTAATGCTGTGCCACCTTCCATAGAGCAGTACAGGAAACACTTGGACAACAACAAGATGCTTATTTCCCTGACTGGTAAACTTTCCAAGAGCAAAGAGCCCCTCTGGAACTCTACAGTTGTGCTACTCTGTAGTTCACTGCAAGTCTCTGGGCATCCAGGGAATGCTTCCAAGAGACTTATTTTCTCTGACCTTGAGTGCTTTCTCCAGTACAAAGCTACGGTATGATGGTGTGCTCATCTTCTCTCTCCTATCCCATGGTTCTGAGCCTTTACACTACTGTCATCTTATCTTTCACACAAGTCTTCAACTAAACCATTTTGTTTCTCTGATGTGAAAGAGTAATTTACAAAAATTTTCATCACTCCACATCACACAGGTTAAGAGTCTGCCAACCCTCTAGAGTCAAGGAATTGTCAGAGAGCAACTCTGCTCACCAAAATGCACCCAAGTGACTAACCTTGACACTTAAATTAGGTGCCAAAAATAGGAAGCAGAAATATCCATCCTTAGAGATCACAGAAGTGAACTGGTTGTTGTGCTGGTTCAGCCATCATCATTTTATGCTGCCATCAGTTGCCTGATCACACAGGCCAGCACTGAACTCAGCAACATCCCCTCCAAAGTCTTCTTTCAGACAGTCCTGCCATAGGTTCCTGTGGGCCCAGCTCCTCTACTGCCCACTGTGGTGCCAGCATCGCCTGCTGGACACAAGCCTGCTGGACACAACAGACAGAGGTGGCCCCCTCAGTGGCCCTTCACATGGAAGGACACCACCAAGAGAGCTCAGCAAGATGCAAACAGCCCCAACACAAGCCACACTCAACAGGAAACTCTTCCAACTGATCAGCTTCTGGTTAAAGTAGCCCTGACCTCACCCACCACCCCAACCACAACCACCTGGGTGAGGGCAGAGCCACAGGTGGGCCAGGTTCTGCCTCTGCAACATGAAGCCAATAGGAAAAACAAAACATTCTGCTAGGTTGTGACTCATACACAGTCAACTCCAACTTGGGGCCCACGACTTGGGCCCCAGCACTTCACTGGTTTAAGTAAAAACAGGTTATCAATAAAGGATTGTTAGAAGATGTCCTAAGAAAAAGCCTGGATTTGACAGAATTTTATGAACTACTGCCAGCAAACACTGTTACAAAAGTTCTTCTTCATATGCAAAATGTGAAAAGAAAACACTAGCTGTATTTTTACAGAGATAGTAATACACTTTCCTAATCTAGGAAATTTTGGCCACTGACTGGCATTGCCCAATAATAATATAAAATACTACCACATTGACTTTTGGTGAAGCCCACATCCCATGTGGGCTTCAATGTTTTCAAGTGAAGTTCACAATATTTAAAGGTGCAACCTATCTCCTTTTATTTAATCTTTCATCTTGTTGACATATTAATCTTCCAAACCTATGCAACATAACGTTATCTACACCAAGTATTTTATATGTTATGAAGCACAAAATCTACAAGCTCCAACAGGGCACTTTACTGCCCAAAAGCTCATTAATCAGCAACAGATGACACTTTATCAGATGACACTTTATCAAAGGCAAAATTTCCCAGCTTTGCTTTTGTCAGGACTTCAACTTGCTAGCCAGTGCTGCTTTTCCTTAGAACAGTTTGTAGATCTTTAACTAAAATTAAATGCCTGTGTAAACAGACTTGAGGTCATCTTGCTCGTGCTCCAAGCTGGAAGAAGAATCTGAGCTAGCTTTGATCTACAGCTGTGCAGGGGCTGTGGTTAAGCTCATATGCCCCCCCAAAAGAGCAAAAACTGGCTTGCTCCAGCCAGACCTTGAACATCCAGATGTTCTACCCACTCAATGCTACAAAAGTCAGACACAGGTGTGTGTCAACCTCTGTGCACAGGTATGATATACTCACATATTATCAGGTCTGATTAGGATGCATTTAACCTTCACCGAATAACTTTTACTCTACTGACAGTCTGTGGCCGAGGAAATCTTTCTGTTATCACACAAAAAAAAAAAAAAAAAAAAAGTGTGTGTAGGGGTGGCCTACTTCAGGTCAGTTCTTAAAAGAATAATTCCTGTTTGAAGACCTTAAGACTAGTCAGTTACCATCCAGGACTCTTATTGCTTCCTCCAGCCAGCAGTTTTGAAAAATCCCCTCTTTTTTCATATTTATTGCAAAATAAACCTGAGCTGCGCAGGCTCCACAGTGTACATGCTACCTGGTGTATCCCAGGGAGCTCACAACCCCAGTGTCTGACCGAGCAACACGGTCACAGGGCTTGGTGCCAGCGCGGTGCTTCCCTTTGCCTAAAGAGCTTTGTCTCTTCCAACATGCTCCCAAAGGCACCCAGTTGAAACCAGCTAGGCAAACAATTTAAGGAAAGTGTTAGCTACATGGAAAAATGGAACAGAGAGTTGTTTCAATGTTTCTAACCAGTTTCTAAAATTTCTGTTCTGCAAGAGATAACCAAGCTCCAGCTTCTCCTTGCAGCCGAAGTCAACACTGAAATGTTAAAAATTTCCTTTAGGCAGCAATTTTCGCAAAGTTTTAGCCACTAGATCTTGTCAATATTTTAAAACGCATTAAAAAACCTCTGAGGTGGGTAAGAGAGTCAGCTTCAAATGTGAACATTATATGTGTAAGCTACAGTATTTTGATAATATTACAGTAAAAATTTAAGGTTACTCTCCCTCAAATTTATAAACAATGAACATCGTGGTCCTTTAATATGATAAAGGCACAAAACCATTTGTACTTTTCCTGGTGGCCAACCTATAACCTTGTGAACATCTCCCAGGGGCTAATGCTCAGGGTATCTCTTTCAACCATAGGTATCAACATACAGCACTATAACCCAGTTAGTGGGAATAAAGTAGATACATCAACAATTTCTCTCCTAAAACATAATTTCTCAAGTGCTAAGTAGCAATTCTACCCTACCAGTCAAAGCCCTAAAAATTAAAGGATCAAGAGAGCACCGTCCTTTGCTTGAAGAGCCTAGATGGTTGAGCAATGGCATGATTAATACAGAAAATGCACAAATTATAGTTATTTAAAATATTTTAAATGTTTCCTAAATAAAGTTACCATGAAAATCCTGAATTTTAAAGAAGTACAAATCAGAAAGACATTTAAAAAACTGAAGAGCATCTATATATCTTTGGGCTGTATTCATTCTACTTCTAGGACCTAATGCCACACTTAGTTTCATACACAGAACTGTAATCACCTCACTGTCAAAACCGGGAGTATCATCTCTAGTGTTTAATTATGGTTAACCATGAATATCTTGCAATAAAAAACATACAAGATATTTTAAAGCCAATTAACCGTATTCCTTGACAGGACTCTGAAAAATGGATCCATGATGCAAAATAAATTTCAGATCACCTACAGTTAACTAAAATTTTGGTCTTAATTCCAAATCTTGAAACCTAATATTTTCCTGCTTACCTATGAAGCTGAGTCTCAATCTGCCTGTTCATGTATGTTCTACTTCTCTTTAAGGGCTAAATACATTCTTTTCTTATTATTTTAAATATTTAAAATTAGTATTTCTCCTTTTCAGCACTGGCCTTCATCCACAAGTAAAAAAAAGACATACTGTGACATTTTCTGCATATTTATTTTGTTCATAATCTAAGGAGAAATAAAGAAATCTTATAAATTAATAATAAAGAACTTTTTTTCTAGAAGTTTAAGACAGTTTATTTGCTTTAAAAATTGACGGCTTAATAAAGCACGTCTTTTCCTTTATGCATCAGTTATTTCAACAATGAAAGTCCAACTTCAGTATTTATTATTTATCACAAAAGGAGTGAGTCATTATTTGACAGTGCTAGTGAGGGTTCCTCCATTTTTAAGAGCTTGAAGGTCTTGCTGAAATTAGCAGGTCTTTTATTGACCAATAAAATATTTCTAAGTTGAGTGATACAGCCAACACACTTAAGAAAAAGGGAATAAATTTGTCTAATTTTGAATTAGAAAATACAAAAGTTTCTAAGCATTTCTATACTAAAGAACCTAGCATTCTGTGCTATAAGCCTGAGAACGTAAACCAAAGTATACAGATAGCCACTTCATAACTAAAAAACACAAGAACATTTTCATCAGAAATTATGTAATTAAATACAATCCATTTTGAGTCTTGCCAGGTATATATATATTTGAGATAGAATTATGGGTAGAAAAAGAGGCAGGAAAAGGCTTCTGGAAAAAGCTGACGTATTTTGATTTTCACTATACGTTCAGCATATGCCACTAGCTTGGGTTTCTTCTAAAGACACAGAATGAAGAGCAGTATTGGCTAATATCTTATTTAAAGGCTTTCCATTTTGAAACAAACATTTTTTTCAAGATGTATATAAACAAAATAATAACAACCAATAGTTTCACTGTTTAATAAACAGAAGAAAGCAAACCCATGCAGTGTTAGTGTACCTTTCTGTGTGTATTTTTTTCTAAAAAGGTTAACCCTTACTAGGGAGCCCCTCTGAGAGCAGAACTAAGGCTGGGACTGCAACACTTCTATAAATAGGACTGCCAAGAGGAAGTTGTTGCTATGGAAATGCTGGTCATACTTCTATTTTGATTCAGTAGACCTCTACTGGCATCTACTGTACACAAGCTTAACTGCAGCAGGCATCTAATACTTTCATCTCTCATCAGGAAGCATAAATTAAGGCTCACATGATCCAACAGCATTGTTTATTCTTTATCTGTGATGACACAAAAGGAAAAAAAAGAACCCTCCTTGTATTCAGCATCTGATTTTTCACATGCAAGCTAAAGGCTCTCGTTTCCCATCCGTTTTCTTGTCAAAATTAGACAAATTCATCAAAGATGATGTGATATTCCATGTACACATACCATGGCAGCAGATCAAGTTTCTGCATTTCTATCAACACATATCTGGTTATTTTGAAGTCAAACAGCTTGTAGTCATAGTCCCAAATCTAGAAGGGGACAGAGAACAAGCCAAATTTTCCATAAAACTGTCCAACTTGTCAAAGAGAACTGGAGTCCTCTCCTTTCTAACATGGCTCCTTCCTCCTTGCTTTTCTAACAGCTTCCTTCAAGATGATGTGCTTGCTGGCGCTTAAGGTCTGGACTGACTGTCAGCTTGTAAGATAAGGGTTTTCAGAATGTGATGAAAGACTAAAAGTTCAGCAAAGATCCACCTCTGAAACAGCTGCTTTCCCGTAAGTACAAGAAATTTTCTGTAAATACTTGCAGAAATCTGCTTGGGCTGCACCCTTTCACATCATAAGCTACTCAACCCTCCATGATTACTTCATAGCACTATTTGGGGTAGTTTGATACACAATCCTAAGTTTTGTATAAACCCTGTTACTTTTCAGCAGCACTGTGTAAGTGAAATAGTTTTCTGCCAAGACAACTTGCTTTTGAACAAATGAAGTCCAGAAAAATCAGGGAAGTGTAGGGACTTATCAAAATGAAAATTCAAGGTTAAATTTTGAAGAAATTTAGCATATGACCTCAGTAACTCTGTCTCTGGAAAAACTAACAGCAGACTAAGGTTTTAGTCCACTTTATAACAAAACATATTGTTGATTAATAATGAGTATTTATGGGTTATACATCAAAATGGTTAAAATGGAGTTCCTGAAACACACTAAGAACTTAGACATTTTGCTCAATATCTGACTGGGTTGAAGGAGAACCCAGTTCCTAAGTTTAACCACTTAGTTATATTAAGGAACTGCCCCACAAGAGGCACATTTATGTTTGAAAACTGTGGCTCAGGACAAATCAAGCACCACGCGTCTTGAGTCAGAAGTGTCTCATAACAGATGATAGTTAAACCTGAGAGATCTGTGGTCACACTTATAGCTAATTCTTGACATGGGATAACAGAAGGAAGTGAGAGAAGGGACAGGAGTAAAATGCTCACCAAAAATTAAAGTCCTTTAGATAAAAATTCTTCACTATAGTAAAAGCTACACTCTACTATCAGATTCTGTACCGTACAGTAAAAGAGGAACATGATAAATACTAGAGTAACTAGAATAATTTTAGTACCTCTTTGAGGAAGCCTGTCTGCATTTTACATCACCAGCACATTCCCTAGAGTAAAATGAAACAAAAACCAACAACAACTGACTCCACTTTGAGCTAAATATTTTAAATTAATACCTTTGTTTTCCTCCAAAACTGGAGTGTTCCCCAATTACATGACATTTAGATTCAATTAGGAAAATATTCAAATAAGAAAGCAAGCAAAGCCAAAGTTATTTCATTGGAAGGGATAGTGTTGCTTCAGCGAATGAAAGTATGGAGTGCAAATCAGAATACAGTAGCAGCTTTCATTAAGTATAGTGTAAATTACAAAACATTTGGTCATGTGATGTGGAGACGTGTGCACCTCTATTTGTATTAAACACAGGTCCTATATCCCTGCACCTTACCGCTAGACTACAGACAGCCCTGGAGTGTCCTGGTTGCTCCACTCCTACCAGCCTGCTCAGCTTCAGGTATTTTACAAAAGGGGGGAAAGACTGAATCGGTCTAGGCTTAGCACTATCCTCCACAGCAGCTAGAGCGGGACATTGGCATTAAACCCCTGAGAAGTAGAAGGGATGCTGCTGGCCCCAAGACAAGAGGCTGTAGAATGTGTAAGAAGATATTTTAAAGTTTGTTAGATGCTCTTGAAACACCTTGTGCTAAGCAGTATCCCAGTTATAGGAACTTGCATTAATACAGAGGCATCAGAAGTACAGCTCGGGCAGCAGGATTTGTCTATATACTGAAGTTAATTACATTGGGTTTAGAAAATTTATGCTAGTCTGCACTTACATGGAGTAACAAATGCCATCTGCTGGTTTGAGACTAAAAGTGAGGTATGAAAACTGTAAAACTGAACACTAAGTTTTGAAACTACGCAGTTATCTGTAATGAGTTGTACACACATAACTAAACATCTCGTATTTTTTAGAGGGGAAGTAATTCACACACCAACTTTCTAATTACTGTCTATTTTTCTCAGTGAGATAGCAGCAAAGTGCACAGATCTTATTTTTTTCCTCTGTGATGGGCTTTAATTTATAAATTGTAAGTTATATACATTTTTTAAAATTAAGGTTATTTATTAGCAGTCTGGATATTCTTAAATAGTATTTGCATTTGGATATAGCAAAAATAATTTACCAAGTTTTTGAAAAGGACATAAAATTAAACATTTCCCTTTTGCTATTTCATGAGGTGTGTTTCCAGTTACCGGCGAGTTACAGACACTTTACATCCCAGTCCTTTGGGGTAGTATTCTGCAGCCTTCCCAAGTGTTGCTTTACAATGAAGGCTGAAACAACCAAAGCTCAGTCAGGTATCTTGAAATTGAGAAAATATTTTGTTGCAAGATGCAATTGCCAGTAGGCAGAATATCAGAAGATCTATCTCTCACTTTTACACTTACTAAGAATGAGAGAAATGCAGGACTACAAATATATTTGAATAAATGAAATGTATGTTTAAGCACAGGAAAGCAGAAAGCACTTTCCAGAATAGAAACGTTACAAGGTTAAATGCACAGCCGTTTCTTTTCGTTTTTTTTTCTTAATGTAAACTTGCCAAGATGCTATTTCACTTGATATTTATTTTAAAAACAATTTTAAGAATAATTATTAAGAATCTGTAAAACAAAAATCCTGAAGTTGCTACATGAATGTCTTCATTCACAATACAGAACGCCAAGAAAAGCTTTAGAAGCAAGTATAGATAAAATACACCATTACTTGTAATTCTTTGAACAAAAACAAATCAGGTGGCATGTCAGCTCAGCATGCAGCATGAATGTCAGCAGAGAAAAGATAAAATTCCGTAACACTGTATCCTCAAGCAGCCACAACCTTGCAATTGCTTTTTCACTCTCAAAGCAAAATGATCTAAGATTTTTTTTTTTAATCAGATCAAAAGAAACTAGTGATGTCCTTCACCACTTACAGGCAGTAAGTTACAAGCTGTGCTGATCATACAAATTGTGCTTATATTTAGCGCAAAATCAGTGCTTGGTAATACATAACATCAGTATTCCAAGAAGTTTGACAATTCTGCATTTTGTTTAAAAATCAAAGATTTTCTTTCTAATAATTTTCTTTCTGGCTAGTTCTATTATAGCTTACTCTGTTAGACTGCACAAAGAACAAACTCTCCCAAAGTTCAACAATATTTAAGTATATTTTAAAATACTTGTTTTCTTACATGTTCTGTTAAAAGAATAACTTTTAACTGACAGGTAAACTGATAAAAAAATAACTTCAATACTATTTGCTAACTAGATACAAGAACATCCATTAGTTGTAACTGTATTTATCTCTAATTTGCTTTAAAGAGAAATAGGAGCAAGCAATAATTTAAAAGCCAATTAAAAAGTCAAGTCTATGTTTTCCTCAACAAGGACATTGCCAGACTCTTTATACTACTGTTATCCAAAGAATTCCCCAAACTTGTAGTCAAGAAAAATTGGACCATGCAGTTCTCTTTCAGCTACCCCTTGTCCTATCAGTACACTCTCAGCTGAAGAGTCCCTCCCCATCTTTCCTGTAGACTCCCTTTACCTACTGGAAGGCTGCAATAAGGTGTCCCCAGAGCCTTCTCTCCTCCAGGCTGAACAACTCCAGCTCTCTCAGCCTGTCCTCACAGAGGAGATGCTCCAGCCCCCTGATCATCTTCACGACTGCAGGGTGGGAAGAGGAACTCTTGCAAAGAAACTCACTCCCAACCACACGCAGGAAACCTACACAGGACAGAATTTGAGAATTGTGCCAAATGATAAATGTCCAAATATTTTCATCCTTAAATGAGATATCTCTGCCAAAAAGTCTGGAGTTGCAGAAATGTGCACATCTGAAATATCTGACAGCTTCACCGCACACCTCCACCACGGACTGTGCACAGGGAGAACAGAATTTGCTTATGCAGGCTTTACTGTTTGGAGGGCTCTGCTCATAACTAGGAATGTTATCCTCGCAGTAATATGGTGTTGTGCTGGTTCAGCCATCATCATTTTATGCTGCCATCAGTTGCCTGATCACACAGGCCAGCACTGAACTCAGCAACATCCCCTCCAAAGTCTTCTTTCAGACAGTCCTGCCATAGGTTCCTGTGGGCCCAGCTCCTCTACTGCCCACTGTGGTGCCAGCATCGCCTGCTGGACACAAGCCTGCTGGACACAACAGACAGAGGTGGCCCCCTCAGTGGCCCTTCACATGGAAGGACACCACCAAGAGAGCTCAGCAAGATGCAAACAGCCCCAACACAAGCCACACTCAACAGGAAACTCTTCCAACTGATCAGCTTCTGGTTAAAGTAGCCCTGACCTCACCCACCACCCCAACCACGACCACCTGGGTGAGGGCAGAGCCACAGAGACACAGGTGGGCCAGGTTCTGCCTCTGCAACATGAAGCCAATAGGAAAAACAAAACATTCTGCTAGGTAATGACTCATACACAGCTCAGGCCCCAGCCCTTCATATGGTCATCCTATCCATGATTACCACTATTAAAAAAAACCAAACGGTTTTGAGTATTCCATTTTGAACAGGTAAAGTCTACCATATGATAGCATTGTGTGGGCCCTTCTACATTCTGGTAAGCAAAAATGTCTCTAATTTTGTAGAGCTGAAGGACACATTATCTCTTGAATTTATTATCTTAATTTACTTGGAACCGTTCTGAGAAAAATGCCTACAGTTTTGTAACTCACCAGAGGCTTCTTTTCTTCCTCCTGGAAGAACGAGCATGTTTTACTTAAAGCTGGTCTTAGATGCTCATAACTTTTCCTAACAACCTCAATACAGAGTTGTTATTTCTGGGAGTCACATGGCATGTGGGAAGATGCTGGTTTTCTTCCAAACCCTCTCAAGTTAAACTCTACCCAAGAAAACTGCCAAAATGAGGTACCAGTTGCAATACATTGGGCAAATTTTTAAACTTACTTCCACTACGAGATCCACCTTCCTTCACTGTTGGGGGGTGGGAGGAAACATATAGCATCACATTTAAGTGAAATATCAAAATAAACTTCAGAATTGCAATTACCGAGCCTCCTCTTCATCTTTTATATGATAGAAAAGAATCCAATACATAAATTACACAGAAATGAAAGCCTAAATGAATAATTACCTGAAGTTAAAAGGATTGCTTATGTGTTAATAGGTAACCTACTTTGACATTTCCATTCCTTTGCCTCTAACAATGACACTTTCAGAAGAAAATACCAACTTATTTATCAGCCAAATAAGGCAAACGATGTATTACTGTAATTTTTGAAAACACTGCTGGTACCGAATTTTTCTGAAAAAGTTGTGAAAGGTCAGCAATGCTAATATGCTGTCTAATGCAACTCTGCACGGTTCCCGGGGGGGTTTGTTGGGCATCCAAGATGTCAAACACCGCCAAGTTCTGAAGATGAATAGCTTTTGGGGCTCCACATTGAATGCGATTATAAGGTCTACTCAGTTTGAAATCTACATTTGAATTACCTTTTCACGTCCACCTTGAACCTATGCAACCTCTACGATATCCACCGAAGTACAATACTACTTTGGCACACTGAATACAGTTTCTTACAGGACTTTCCAGATGCAAGAATATACAGATATGTCCTGGAAAACACATCCAAATCGGAGCATATTACTTCAGTTTTTAATGATCCAATTCTGAACCTGATACAGTGCTAAGGATATTGCTGGGCTAAAATGCACATATAGAAAGATGGGTAGAAGGGAGGAAATGGGCAGAAGGCGATTGTGAAGGAAATTATTTGAACTAACTCAAATTGTGCTGCTCTTTGCTTAGTTAAAACAAAGCCAGCATGAAAAGATTCATTATTCATCTGGATTTTGCCAACAGTTTACAACCTGCTCACTTTTTGTTCTTTCTGGAGATTTACTTGCCACAGTTACTGAATTAACAACATCTCCATACCCTCATCATCTTCACGATGATGCTTCAGTAACTCCAAATTACATCCACCAGTAACTGGACTAGTCTGGGTACAGCACCAACCCCTGTGGAGGGCAGTATTCCAAACCCAGTAAAAATACACCATAAGGATGTCAAGCTCTGTAGGTATCTTATCTCCTCATTTTGTGTAGGATAATCCAACTCAAACTCCAGGAGAAGAGCAGCACATACTACTGTTATTGCAAAGCTGCACCACTAGCTCAGGTTCAAGAACAGTGTTTATTAAGAGCACCTCATTAAAGTTTGTCATCATCCTCCACCAAGACTGTAGCATTTAAAATTGTATTTAGTTCATCAATCTGTTATTTCACAGAATTAACAAAGCAGACTTGTAAATTGTCTAACAGCAAATATAGGATTTGCTTCCACCTTCTCTTATGCTTGGTTCGCACACATTCACTTCGATGTAGCTTGGTGAGTTCCTTCCTAATACTCTACCCAGCCCACAGAGAAAAGATTTAAAAATCTAACCTAAAATCAGTTTCTCTTGCCCCTTAATTACCACAACTTCAGCTAGAAGATCAAAGCTTTATACTTTGCTGAAAAACTTGCGGCCTTATAGCCACTCATATTGAAACAGTTTCTCTTCCTTCCTTCCTCTAAGGAAAAATGAGCATGTATATACTCAATCTAAGATAAAAGAAAAGTAAAGCTGTTATCCTGGGTACAATTTTTGTTCTACTCCAAGCAACCGGCTCAAGGAATACGGATAAGAAAAGCATTCTTTCAGCAGAACTCCAACCAAAACCATAACCAACACCCCTGATAACAAAATGCTGGCAGACACCTACAATAGATAGGAAAATAGCAGGGTAAAAAACTCAGCATGAACCTTTAAATTTTCTTCTTGTCTACAAAGACAAATTCTTCTCAATACTATAAAAAAAAAAACAACCAACCCATGTCTCTTGGTAAGTATTTTAATTCTGAACATCACATATGAGCATCGTTATATGAATATATATGTTATTCAATGTTTTTGAAAACCAGAACCTCCCTTTCTTGCATTTGGACAGTCTTTAGTGAAATCGTTTCACTCCCTCAAAGGGGGTAAATTCCCATCTAGAGACAGAAGGCTACAGACACCCAAGTGGGACACAGCCATCTGGAAGACAAGAGGCCACACACTCACATCCAGGACGGTATGCACTGGGCCAAGCTCTGATGTTCTCTCTGCCTTTCTTCAAAGCATCCTTTTGCACCCGTGGCTTTTTAATTAAATAGCTCTTTAATACAGTTTTGTCCCACATATTATATATTCAAATATTTTTTTGTTTAGCCTGACTGCTCAATATGCCTACATTTCTAACCATACATTCCATCTGTTTTCATTAATTTGTAAATGTAGTCTAAAAATAATTGGTAGCCTGAAATTTAATCTAAAACTAAGCCTTAAGTATGGAAATAATTTCAAATAAAAGTGACTGGATTTTGTTTAAAGATAAGTCATATCTTAGCGTTTCATATGCTTAAATTGGCATCCTCAAATTCAAATATTGTTGTTAAGTTGTTGTAAACAAAACTGGCTGATGTATTACAGGTTAAGAGAACTAAAAAAATATACAGAAACAAGTCACATTTAATAATGCCTGATTTTTGTCCTAAGTCAAATAAAACCCAAATTAAGGCCTCCTAAGAAAATACGCTGACTTAAGAGTGAAATACATCTTTTAAAGATATGATAGTAATATTTACATCGGCAACCTTGAGATTAATTATTGATGTAACAGGCTGAAATACAAACAATAAAGAAAACTATGCTTTCTTCTTTGCTTACAAACAATTAGAGAGCTGCTAATACACAGCTTAAAATGAAAATATTTTCCTATTCTCTGCCATTAAGTGTCCACTTCAGGGACAACCATGATACAAACACAGGGAACATGTTATATTAGAATTCACCACATTAACACTCAGTAAAAAAATTAAAATTTCGCAACAGAATGGGGGGGGGGGGGGGGGGGGGGCGGGGAGGGAGAAAAAAAAAAGCAGAGGAAGGGCTAAGAGGCCAGGAACCGCATCCTGATGCAAGACTTCATTAGGAGGCTGACACAGGCCAGAGGTAAAACTGAAACAAGGAGCTAAGGAGGGGCAGGATGAGGGCTCGCATCTGAAGCAACTCCGAGTGGAGGCAAAATCCCAGTTTGAGTGTAAGATATGGAGCAAGATTTCCCAAACAATTAGAATAGTTTTATTCTCCCATGTTAAAGAAACCCCAAAATGCCAGGTACAAATTACGGCCCCAAAAAAACCCGAATCAGACAACAAATTGGAGATGTTGTACAACGCAAGTCCCAAGATCACAGGCAAAATTTTTCTAGTTGAAAAGAGGTCTGCCCTAGCACTGTTTGTGGAGGGAAAAAAAACCAAACAAACCTAACCTCTCCCAGCCCTAATTTTACAGCCATTTAAACTTAAAGGACAACACTCCATGTCTATACACAGTTCCACCCTTAATTCTGTTTTACACATTAATTTTAGAAGGTCAGAGGACAAAAACTGATTCAACACAATCTCATTATCTCAACTCTGTTTCAGTTCACAAACTAAAATGAAAACTGGATTTAGTTACTGACTGCCAACTGTGCATAAATGAAAGACTAAACACCCACTTCTTAAATATTCTTCAATATTTTAGCAACTTCTGACTTAGCAATAGCTGACTCAGGGTATGAGTATCAAACTACATCTACCCTTTGGGCATGATGAGAAAAAAGAATGCCTCAAACACGAGTGTTTGTTAAATCTGTTTTGCTACCCTCCTTAATTCATATCTGATGTTGATACAGATACGGATTGAGATGTTTAAGTTGTAAAACTTAGTGACCACAGCAACACTACCACGTTGATATCTTTATATGAAATAATAATAATAAAAAAATCTGACCTTGAGGTGCTATCTCTTCAGCCAAAGGCAAGACTGCAGCACAAAGAGTGACTTCAGAAAACCCACACAGCACTGCTGCTATTTGGCTCATAGGCTAGGCAATGAAAATAGCTGCAGTCTACTGTGCACTGTGTTTGTCAACGTTTGTCACCTAAGGGTACTCTCTTAGAACCCTAGTTGAGACTGCAAAGATATGATAAAGAAACTTTAATTGTTTTGTAAAATACTAATATAATCCCTGCGGTGCTGCTTGTCATTGGTATTTCTGTCTTTATAGCTCTCAGACTGAATTATTACAAATGGCAATTACACAGATTTACGCTCAAAAGCCAAACTACAATTAGAGTACAACAACTGCATACTTGGATGCAACCACGGAACCAAACAGTTCAGTAACATTTCATCTGCTCTCCTCAAGATTTATCTGTCTTATGTTACAGCTACCTTCAACCTAGAAAATAGTAACATTCTTTACTGCCTTGGAGATTCTCTTTATTCATTTTCGCAACTAGGAGGTGATATACTGCTAGAAAAGTCCTAACATTTAACATGGACCACCTGAGGCCAATAAAGAGATCTTGATCGACCATTACAAAAGAAATACTAACTTGTACATAACTTCTGAGCCATGACTCCATGACTACATAGTAAGAAAGTGAAGGCTGTTCGCTTTCCATTAGTCAGTGTATTTTTAATAAGAGGCATTTAATAGGTTTGGAAAAGCTTATAGCATACACCAGGAAACAATTATTTCTTTGGTGTTGAATATAAGTTCAAAGAAAAAGCATTTACAAAACAAAATACCACAATAAATCCCGAGCTCATGACTTGCAGCATACATCTCCTCTTCCTTTGCAATATCAGAACATTTTTAGGACTTAAAAAAAGATGGAGTATCCCCAGCTTGCTCATTTTAATTTACACAATTCACCTGAGTTTTCTTTTAGGTTTTTTTGATTAATAAACATAAAAGCCTTGAAACACAGCCAGAAAGACTAATGGATAATACAGGACCCTATTATGGGGCACTTTACCCAAAAATACATAGGAAATCTGCTCTGCAATAGAAGTCAAAAGTTTGCAAAGTACTTTCCCAGAGTCCATTTAGATTTAAAAATAGATAAGTAGTATTATGATACAGCAGTCACATGTGGTACATTTGATCTATTTTGAGCTAAAATTAATAAGCACTTCGAGAACGTGAAGTAAATTGATATACTAATTGCCACAAAATAAGGTATAGTTTTCTCTCTGTGACAGACTTGCCAATTTAAATGCATGACTGGTGAAAAACAAAGATATGCATTATTTTAAGTTACTAGAAGTGTTACTATAAGTCTACGTTAAATGTAAGAAGTCACTTCACTGTACTGCTGAATGCTTAAGTCTTCCAAAAAGTTAATTGCTTAATAAATGTTTGCAGTTAGCTGCCAGTTTTCAGATGAAAAATGTTAATAGTGCAAATAAATTTTAGAAGTTAGTAACTTTCCTAAAAGCAATACTTTCCCTAACAGATACTCAGAAATGGTTAAATGTAATAGGACTGTTAAGCCTGATTGCATTGCCTCTGCCTTGTTTTTCTGGAACATCACGACTGAGAAGTAAGGATTTAGACAATCATATGACTCCCAAGTTTAACAGCCCAGATTTTCAGTGCATCAAGCCTAAGTAGGAAGGTCAACAAATACTGTGGCTTGACCTCGGATATGAGTCAAACCATATCTACAAACAATTTTCATGCTGTGATAACACAGCCTGACATATTCCTGTTATTTGCACAAAACACATGTATTTGTGCCCCAAGAAATAAAGCCTTTATCACATCAGACAGGACTCCCAAATAAGGGAAAACATTTTACCTTCACCTCTCTGTGCCTTAGTTCCCTAGCCATAAAACAGGAATATGAAAACCTCCTCATTTAACAGGATGTTGTACAGGTAAATTCAATGTTTGCAAAAAAGTTGTATAGTAAGAGAATTATTTCTGTAAAAAAGCTTTTACACTTTTAAAGGAATAGCGCAAAATAAAACAGGCAGGCAGACACGCACTCAAAATAATCGAGAAAATAACTAAAACTGGCTTCATGAGTACTACTCAATGTCCTGTGCAAGATTTTTTGGGGCTGGGGGAAGCATATAGTCATGTACTTTTCTCTTACAACACATAGGTGCAAGGGAGCTAAAAGTACAGTCACCCAGGTTAATTCCACACTTCCTGCCTTTTAGAATTTGAATTTGCAACTTGACTATTTTCTTTCTTTCTTTCTCATTTTGTTTCAGATGAAAAATGAATTTTTTAAAAAAATAGAAAGAAATAGAAAGAAATCTAAAAGCCAAGTATTATCATGTGGCATCATCTAGATTAAGAGGTGGCTCACCAACAGACCCTCCCATAAACCTCTGCCACATCAGCTATGAAAGTCTTTCACACTCTCAGAAGTTTTCAAACAGAAGAATGGCAAATTTTTAAGATAATGGTTCCCTTTCATATTTCAGATGACAAACAGTTTTCTTGATCTCCTTGTCTTCTTTTCAGATTTCTTCCTAATCCTTACAGACACTTTAGCCGCAATGTGGTTCTGAATGGCACCCATTACACCTACAGTCACAGATACAGAATCTTACCATTCCCTAACTCATAATAAACACAGCAATAAAAAAAAGTTGCGAAATAGCAGCTTAAGAAATCTGAAATGTCAAAATTGTTAAAATTTCAAGGCTACCTGAACATTTCACTTTATAATACAATGATGAAAGTTTGTCTGATACTGCCTTGAAGAATTAATTTTTGTTCCACAAAAGTGCCTAGAACAGTAAGAATGTAAGTGAGGAGGAAACTATGGTTTCCTTTTATTCTCTATTGCATTACTAAACTTTGCTAACATCTAAATATATAAGGATACAAATATAGAAATACATAAATATATAAATGCAAATAGAAAATAATGTGAAGTTATGTGTGTGTTACTATATAAATTCCAATGAACAAAACAAAACCCCAAAACCATAATGGAGACACAAAACTAATCTGGCTGAAACAGATCTAGACAGAAAGACAGCTTAAAAAAAAATGCCATAAAGAAAAAAGGAGGAGGTGGTGTTTGTATGATAATTATATCAGAAAGAAGTTCAAGAAGAACACATAGGAATAAGAGAAACAAGTTCAATTCCTTAATAAAAACCTTCTCCCTCCTCCCATGATACTAATTTTAATCTGCCCAAGCAAGGAATTCTTCAATTATTATCAGTGCTCTATGATCACAAAAGTACATTTTTAAGGTGACTCTTTATTCATGGATAATAAAGGTCTAACAAAACCGGGGGAGTTGCACGAGATTTTTATTTAATGTTTATATATTTACAGAAGAATTGCAAACTTTCTCAGCACCAAGAAAGCATCAGTTTTGCAAAATAAACTGACACACTGTGTATGTGGTGGCATATGACCAGAAACTCTGAGAAGCAGTTTCTATAGAGAAAGCATATATTGGTATTTTACTGTCCAGGAAAGGAAACTAATGTATCAGTTGAAAATTCATGTTTTAGTCTGTTGATATAAATAATAAACCATAAATCAAAAGCAAAGAAATATGACTAGGTAGTACAGCAAAACAATCTTCAGGACAATACATATTAGTATAGCTGTCAGTCAGTCAAGAAAGGTGCTTACACAAAAGCACATTGCTACCTACTTGACCTGAGCTGGGCCCCTGTTGCCATCATCCACTCAGCACTTGAATAGAAACAGGCAAGATGCTGCTCTCTGCAGATTAACTCGATACAATCTTGGGTATTTACAAAGAATGTAGAAAAGCCTACCTCTACAAAGAGGAAATAAGCCTCAGAAGTCCATCATAACAGGCTTCTTTAGCCATGCTCCAGACAAAAAATTACCTTGCTGTGTTTTTCACAGTCCATGTTACGCTGTTTGCTCAAACTGTATCTGGGGCTTTCTTGCTGTGTCTTCAATTCCCCTCAGAAGCACAAGTACACGCATCTTTACCAAATGATATTCAGGTACTCTCCTCAAGTGCAACAGTTCTCCTTCCCCCATGTGCTGCCTGGTTCTTTCATTTGAAAACATCAGTTTGATTGGTTTGAGTTTTGGTGGATTTTTTTTTGAAAGCTGCATTTCCATTCTTTACTTTCACTAAAAATTTAACCAGCCCATAATACCGCAAATATGATAGCAAGAAGGGGTTGCAAAATAAATGTATCTCTCAAGGGTTTGAATAATTCTGTTCTTATCAAGCAAAGTAAGAAACTGAAACCCACACTGGAATAATGTTAAGCAAAGCAAATTTTAACTAATATCTAGCAGTTAAAAATACTAACATGCAAAGTATTTAATCTGAAATAGACAGCAGTCTAACCTGAAATATGAGATTAAAATATCTTCTTGAAATAGAGTTTAAAAGTACCCTATGACACCTTGTTTCAACAAGATGTACATGGTCTCATTTTAAAAAGTGGAAATGTCTTCCTGATTACCTGAATAGGTGCAGGATTTGAGGGGTAACGTTCAGTACGAATGACAATCTTAGCAGCCTGTGGCAATTTCTATACTAGATTTTAGAAGACAAAACAGAAAGGGACAGACACATGGTGTATCAACACCTGTTGGCAGGAAAGATACATCCCAAATGCAATGTAGGTTCCTTTAGGGAGAACACAAATAGTGCTTGTGATTAAAGTCACTTAATGGAAAGAACAGAAAACACTCTTTCTGCAAAGATTTTCACATTTTTGATGTTGCTACATGTACAGTAGAAACATTGAATTAAGACAAACTGTCTCAATACTCAATATAATTTGTTCCTAAGGTAGACTGTCTTTGTTAATAAATCACCAAGTAATACTGCATCATGCAACTTGAATTAATGAAAATGTTGTACTTACATTGTCTAACAGAACACTCGAGTATCTGATTTCTTTGTAAAAAGCTTTTCAGTTTCAAGTGAATACCCTCTTCACCTTGTTTAGAGATTTCCCTTCAGTTATTCAGTAAATCCCATCTATATATACACAGCACATGCATACTCCACTCTAAAGAAGCTACACATATCAGGCTACTGTTTTGACTACATTTTTTCCTTCTGAAATTGTAACAACTTGAAGGACTAGATCTGCTTGTAGGTCATCTTTCAAAACTGTTCTAATCTTGTTGTCCCTTCTTAAATACTATCACCACTGAAAAACTACTTGAGAAGAATGATTAGCTGGAAGTACTTTTTAAACATCAACAATGTGTAATTCTAAGCACAGTATTTTAGTACTTCACATAACACTCCTCTAAGTTCAGTTCTAAATTATCTAATGCTGTGACAATTAAGCTGTGTTTAGACCACAAAACCACACCAGTAAGAACAGACATCTATAAAAAGGAAGTATTGTTTTCACCTGGGGGTTCCAGATTGTCTCCTATCAAAGATAATGCAAAGGTGCTGCTGCAGCAGACAAGTAATTACGATTTGGATAACCCTCCCCAAACACGTAAAGAAGCAAGAACCTCCCAAAGAGTAACAGATGTCAGCAGCATCTGCAATTTAATCTTTCATGACAGAATATGCTCTGCCATATGACAAAACACCAGAAAAAATTTAGTGTTACCTTTTATTCAATAGTTCTTGACGTAACCACAAACAGGGAGATTTACTGTTTCATCATATTCTTAGAGCACAAGTAACGGTTTCCTGCCAGCAAGCAAGCGAGGGTCCACACTACTTTCACTCCTGGAATTCTAATCGCCAATATTGTATCTTATGCCCATAATACTGAATACATTCCATCTTTCCCAAATGCGGCATACATTTTCCGCAAACTAACTAAACATCTCTATTGCATGATTAAGTACACGTTCAACAAGAAATCAAAACTGCTTTTCATATAACTCTTGCCCTCTTCAGACTACCCAGCCACCACCGTGTCATTTGAGAGACATCCAAATCCTCACCACTGCTCTTTCTCATAAACATACAGATCTCTGTTCTCTCCTCTTCAGCTTGCAGTCGCTTTCTGTAAATCCCTTCCAAGTGCCGCACAAGTGAGAAACAATCTCCAGCTCAGCAGACTTGCTTTGCTACTCAGCTTCTCCATAACATCACATAATCATAGAATACCAAGCTGGACATGATTCAAGGATCACCTGGTCCAATGTTTATTGGCAAGGGCACAGTCTAGACAAGACGGCCCAGCACCCTGTCCAGTCAAATCCTAAGTGTCCAGTGTTGGGGACTCCACCACTTCCCTGAGAAGACTATTCCAATGGCTGATTGTTCTCATTGTGAAAAATTTTCCTCTTGCATCCAAGTCCAAATGGACTGCATGTGAAAGGCTTGCATTTATACGCTTTCCATACTGAGTATCTATCACTCTGTTTTCCTAGCCACGGTGTTTTGGGCTAGTCCTCTTTACAAGACTGGCAGCAGAACGAGTCAGTTTGTGTGTATTAGTGGAAATGAATGAGTCAATTTAGTGGAGAAAATTACAATGTTCTGAATAGAACTGTAGAACCCAGCCAACTACTATTTTCTGTTTGGAATTATTTTCACACAAAGAATGGCAGAACTACCACAAGTTATCTTTTGAAAGAAAGGGCAGTTATTTTAACTTTAAATGAAAAAAACATCCCACAGAAAATTAGTATCTTCACCATTAAGCAGAAAATTCAGTTCAGCTGCAGAAAAGGTGCATACAAGGGATGCCTTAATTTTTCTTGTTCAAAATCATACTAAATTTGCAGTACTTACACCTTACTGTATCATTTAGGCTAGCTCAAATATCTGGTTCTTTCACATCTCACTGTGCTACTGCACAGATCTGCATGTCCCTCTTCTTTGTCCTGTTACTCCCTACTCACATGCTGTATCTAAAATGAGCGTGTATGTATTAGTCATCTTCCAGTTCTACTTGGCCTAATAAATACTGGACTACATCCCAGAGTAATTAAAAATATGAAGAATAAGGATGGTGATACTTCTGATAATTTTGTCAAAATAAAAGTCTGCTGTGATGACCATGAGGGCAATCCCATTTAACACAACTATAGCATTACAAATACTGCCTTAGTCTCAGTAGTAAGCACAAATGGGACAACTTTTGCTGATAGTATTTCAAAATAGCATGGTAATACATATTGTTACACAAGTCGGTCAGCAGCATCTCTTTGATGCATTGGTTGAAGGGAAGGCTCCAAAGAGCCCCATAAAAATACAAACCATCTCAGGTTCAGATATCTAAAAGCTTAGATCAACACAGTGCAATGCCAGCATTTCTTCCTTCCCTTCAGTGAAATGCTTAGTACATTTTCTTCAGCAGCAAAATCCACTTAGAACAGTGTTTCACCCTTTCTTCCACACCCCTCCTTTTTATCAGTCCAACACAAGGTGGGGCCATACTTTAAGAGAGGTCCATGAAATTAAAGGATTAAATCAGCAGAGCTGGGTGGGAGCGAGGGTTTTAACCATTTAGGTCCCAGTTCAGAGCAGTCCTCAAACAGCTGTGTCAGTACAGGAGGAGCAGCAAATTGCAGCTTCGAGCAGAGCAGCAGGGGTGATCAGGGCAGGAATTATTCAAGTGAGCTTTACTGCCAAAGAAAATTGGTCATGTAACTACTCTGTAAGCAATGAACTGAAGAAAGTTTCATAATTATAGCCTCAAACCTCCAGCTGGAGACAATACAAACATGGCTTGGGTTTTGTTGTGGTTTTTTTTTTCCCAAAAAACATCATACCAGCAAAAATCAGGTTCTACTCTGAAAACACAGCTCTTGCGCAGCAGAAACTATAAAATTATTTCTAAAAAAGGTCCTAAAAACCATTTAAAGTAATATCAACAATTGTGGCTATAACCAATTTGGAAATTCAACCAAATAATCATACAATACTGTCCTATGGTTGAAAAGCACAAATTATTTGGCCAAATCATGTTCTATATTCCTGCTGTCAATCACTTAGCAAATGTTTTTCTCTAATAAATGGCATAGTTTCAAGCATCCACTTAAAAAACCCAACCAACCAAACAACAAAACCCAAAACCACCACCACTGAAAGACCCCAACTGTTCCGAAGGGAACATTATAATATCAGTTTAGCTCCTGAAAATAGCAAGCTTCTAAAGAGACATCATCCATTAAAAAAAAAAAAATCCTGCTTGACAGCATACAAGTAGCACCTACAATTATCATGACAAAAAGATCGGACAAAAGGTACCACTTTGGTACAGAAAACAAGAGAATTCTTCAGTGCAATGCAAAACTGTCTTATGTCAGACTATAGGAAAACACAAGCTACCCAGCAAGGACTACTAGGAATACTACTAGGTGATTAGGACTGTAGGTAAGTAATGGACTCACCATAACAGGTATCAAAGGAAAATGCTAAAGATGGTTGAAACTATGGTTGAAATGGTATACAACATGTCAAGTATACCTGGCATCTGTGGCAGAACCAAAATACAGAATGTGACTTCGGGTACCTGGCATGAAGCTAGTCACCAGTGCACTGACCTGCAATGCTAACTCTATAGCAACAGCGTAACTCCTGGTGACAAGACTGAGGAAACTGTAACACCAGCAGAAGATTGCTGTCCCTATGACATACACATGCTTCCCCACACAGTACTTCTGTAGGCTTCATGATGTCCAGTTCATCTTCACACCTCATACTGGAAAATTCCACTATGCGCTCATACTTTGCTTTGTCACCTTCTGGCCTGCCCAGACAGCAGGAGACAGGCTCTCCTATCATCAGGAGAGGCAAGATGCCAGGTGGACTGGTTGGTACTCTGGGCTAAATGTAGAGCCCGGCCAGGAAAAATACTTTAAAGAGATAGGCATGTCCATACTGCTGTTCATGGCGTCCCAAGCAATTAGCTCCCTCTGGTATAAGGTGAAATACACACGTGTGCCATGACCCAAGTGGGGCAAGTGGCAACCCTTTCCCCAGCTTCTCCAAAACCTCTTGAGATGCTCCTTGCTCACATTTGTATTTATACACTTCTCCTCTAAGGTTCCATGTGATGCAGGATCTCTTAAACCCCACTAGCTATGACAAAGCTTCAGATGATAGAAGAAGCTTCACAGGATGACCCTCACATCCATGGCACTTCAATCTCCTCAAGCAGAGCATCTCTGGCCAGCACCACTAGCTCCCCCTTCCAGGATAGGAAAACATGGACAAGACTCAGACCATGCTGTGCTTAGGTCTGCCTTTGACTCCCTAGTTTTACATTTCTTGACCCACACTCCTCCTCCTTTTACCAGCTGCTGCCTGATTTCTCTCGTTTCTCTTTTTCTGCAGTTCCTCATTCTCAAGGAGGGCTCTACTGGTTTATTAGCAATAAATTGGTATCTGGCCCTAAGGAAAAAGCCAATAGAAACAGTGACTTGAAGTGGCTGCTTAATAAAAGCAAGAACAGGGCAAGCATAGGACACTACTCACTTCCCATGCCACACAGTTTTACAGATCATATTCTCGACCTATTCTAGATAGATGTCACTTACACAGTAATTCTTCACATGGAAATCACTCAGCACCTTTTGCCATCCTTGACAACTTTTTCCTCAAGTGTCCACCTTAGATCCAACATGTTTGGTATGTTTGTTACCTGCAAATGGTAACAAATGCAATGAAAACAGGAAAAAAATAATCTGTGGACACATTCTTTTAAAGTTCAAGAACATTCTACCTTGGAGAAATAAAAAAAAAAACCCACCCTGAGTTACTATGCACATGAAATAAATTCTGCATTTCAATACTGAATGAGCAGTTGGATAACTGAATTGGTAGAATTGAAAGAGCATCTTTTGGCAGAAAGTGTGTTACAACAATAGACAAAATTTAGATAGAAATTAACTGTTCTTAGGTATTAGAGCAATTCCTGTGAAAAACTGAAGCCAGTTTTGGTTTTGTGTCAGTTTTGCATCTGACAGTCCACAAGAAATTCGGGGGGGGGGGGGGGGAAAAAAGACCTTT
>VZZY01024177.1:6492-24950 GCA_013400335.1 Eurystomus gularis | reverse complement strand
TACGCCCGGGGACTCAACCCCTGCCGCCTGTTCACACGCTGTTTTTACATGGCTCAGCACACTACGGAGAAAAAATACAGAAAGTGAGCGAGCTGCCAGGAAAGGTTTTTTTTTTTTCCTCCCCCCCCCTTTTGCTGCCACTCATGTCATAAATAGCTACAGCTACACGCTTTCAAACGGTATTGTGACTTTCAAGTCGATGATGGCTCTCTTTAAATATATATGTTTACCATGTGAAATGCTTTGAGTGTTTTAGCTCTGGAAGGAAACGCTCACCAAAAAGAAGGCTCTGTTTTATGTGCCTGAGAGTGGGGAGAGCGGAGAGTAGAAGTGCTAATCTTATGGATCACAAACCGTATATATTCTGCCAGGACACTTTATGCGATACCCAGCCTCTTCTGGCAGCATTCTTCTGCCCAGGCTACAGGCTGCTTGAATTGTTCTGGTGGCAGCCATCCCGGCTACCGTCTTTCACGGGGGCTATCAAAATGCGCTTCCAACACCGTGTGCTGGCTGCTGACGCAGCGCACGCTGTCATGGCCTAATACTGTATTACCTTACCTTCTGTAAGACGGGGTTTTATACGCTTACGCTACGATGCACTGAAGCAGAAACCTCTGGGAAATGTCCAGTCTCCTGAGATGGTGCAGTGGAGTACATGGCATGTGAACATGAGGCAGATCTAGCCAGCGTGTCTGTGGCTCTGCCTTGACAGTGGTACAAGTGGCCTGGATTATGCAGCGGCAGAGTTTTGGGAACACTTACCTGAATTATCTTGATGTTTTGTAGGTTGAAGTTCTAACAATGAACACTTCAGTTAAGGGACTTTCTCTTGATTTTCACCTTTTCACTTGCATTATCCTGATCTGTGTGATACTCCTTGCTTCAGAGGACTACCTGTGTTTTTATGATAAAAGAAGTAGTCCCTGGGGAAGACAGGTCGTTATTGCTTTGAAGATCAGAAACAAGACTCAGACATAGCAAGGAAATAACCTGCAAACCACAGGGGGTTGTGAAGCTGCTATTGTTGAAGAGGGCTGTCTCATTTTGCCAAAGCTGAAGTTTCTGCTTTCTTCACGAACTTGCCCAAGGGGTTCAGTGAGGTACCAGTAATTTGCTCTGCCAGGGAAGGGCATGTAGATTGCAGTGGCCAGATCTGTGTCAGGAGAAGTTAAGTTTGGGACAAGAAAAGGATGCTTTTGCCATTGACTGTCTTGATCACTCAGTGACAAAAAATAGAAGCCTGAGGTGCTGTAGTAGTTAAATGAATACCTGAAGACGCTATCACAGATAGGTAAAGATGTTACCCCAGTTTTGAACATTTTCCCTGCTCCAGCCATCATCTTTTTAATTTTGGCCAGATTGAATCTGAGTCAGCTGATTTTCATCCAGGTGCTGACAGGCATTTTGATATCCTTGAGAAGACAGCAGCAGCATCACTAACAAATGAGATATGCTGCAGCATCTTTAGCGTATTCTTGGCACTACAGCTCATCCCTTCACGAGCAAATTATGCTGCACAGGCTCCATATGGGAGGATCCACCAAGGTCCAATAGCTGTTACTGCCTTTTGGGATCTAGTGGACAAGGATCAGCTGGTCGTCGCACATACTCCAGCAAAATCTTGTATACACACATAGCACCACATATATATATCTGCAGCAATGCATGACACTGGTTCTCAAATAAGCACATGCAGCACTGATGGATTTGCATAAATGCTTATACCCAAACAGTCTCATAATAAAAAATGTAACAAATACAAGACAACGGTGCTGTGAAACATCAAATGGTCCACTTCCACGATCCTAGCATTACATGTTACAAAGACTTAGGGTGGGACATTTGCGTTCTTTTTCATACCACTTACACAATGAGTATTTCATTAATGGCACATTCTAAAAAATTTCAAATTTCATTTGTTTTGCTGATCTGTATAAGATTTTTTTTTAAAGCTATACTCTGAGAAAGTCAGCTCAGCAGTTTTAGAACTATACACATTTAATGATGTAGTTTCAGTGACTCACAGCAGGTTTTAATCCATTTTTCTACATATTTGTTGGGAACTATCGATTAGGAATATCCTAGCAAGAACAATCTTTTTTACTTATAAAGCCAAAAGCTCTGTAGCAGATGTGTAGTTCCCCCATGAAACTTGCATATTCCACTCTACATAGACCGAGAACTAAAAATCAGAGGGTCATTTCAGGACAGAAGAGGTAAATTTCAGTTATATCAAAGGCTCTCACGTGCTTTTAATGGAAATAACTTTTTAATACGGTCATTACTTCTGGAGCCACATATCACTTCACTCCGTAATCATTCCAATTTCTAGATGAGATAGAGGCATTTCTGTAGCAACTATAGCAGTTTTTTTTCAATACACATTTGAAACAAGTCACTAAATTTAAATCATTATGCATCTTAATTTTCTTCCTTCACAGTTAAGGTGTGCCTGCGTTGCAAGGGATTGGCATATATAGATTGATATAGATATTGGCAAATACAGATTTGCCGATCCTTACTGACAGTTCTTACCCTGAGGATGTAGGCTCTGCTCAGGTTATGAATAAGTACCTGCCTTAGTTGTAATTCTCTTTATATGGCCAGCCTGCCTTACCATTGCAGCAGTGCCTGTAAATTGCAGGGTTTGAATACTGGACTGGACTGCCCTTCCCCAAATCCCACATTCCTGCATCCCTGAGTACCCTTGGCAGCCTCCTTCTCAGCTCCTACACAGATTGCTACATTTGGCAGTTAACTCTTTGTTTTCCTTTCAGGTTGTTCCAGACTGCTGGCACGTTTCCTGCTCTCAGCTAACCCCTGCTCTGCCAGCGTGGGATGTTTTTCTAGCAGATTGCTAACGTGCCAAGAAGCATATGTATCTCTTTGTGAATATGTAAGATATTTTCCAAATTTTACAGCTTCTGACCCAGAAACAGGAATATTCATCACTGCAGCATAATTTAAGACCTGCCAAGAATATATCAATTATGCCATGTAGATGTGCTAAGGGAAAGGATGAAAGCAAGAGTATGGCAACTCCCCCTACACTAGCTATACAGAGACCAATGAAGAACATCCTTGTGCAGGAAAGACCAGATGCCCAATTCATTCCTGTTGAGGACCCATCCTCACAGAGAGGAGCAAAAGGTCTTATATTGTGTTTCCACAGTTTCTGAAATTGCCACCCCTTGAATCCGCAATTAAACTAGAGTAACTTGGCCAACAACTTGCTCTGCCAGATCTCCTGAAAATTATCCATTGATGCCCTCCATCTGTGAATCGAGAAGAAATCTGGAGCCTCAATAAAGTGTTTTGCATGCTGTTGAAGTGCTAGGGCCTGAGCTGTGGGCCCCAAGGTGGAGCTGACCTGTGTATGAGTCATAACCTAGCAGAATATTTTGTTTTTCCTATTGGCTTCATGTTGCAGAGGCTGAACTTGGCCCACCTGTGTCTCTGGGGCTCTGCCCTCACCCAGGTGGTTGTGGTTGGGGTGGTGGGCGAGGTCAGGGCTACTTTAGCCAGAAGCTGATCAGTTGGAAGAGTTTCTTGTTGGGTGTGGCTTGTGTTGGGGCTGTTTGCATCTTGCTGAGCTCTCTTGGTGGTGTCCTCCCATGTGAAGGGCCACTGAGGGAGCCACGTCTGTCTGTTGTGTCCAGCAGGAGATGCTGGCACCACGGTGGGCAGTGGAGGAGCTGAGCCCACAGGAACGTATGGCAGCACTGTCTGAAAGACTTCTGAGGGATGTTGCTGGCCTGTGTGATCAGGCAACTGATGGCAGCATAAAATGATGATGGCTGAATCAGCACAACAGTTGTGACTGTTAAAATTTTGAGAGATGTTTTGGTTCAAAGAAGGAGAGATTCTTAATTAAGAGGAACTTGGGCTTCCTTCACCATGACTAGGTATACTTGAAGCAACAAGCTCCAAAGGAAGTTTACACCAGCAGCCAGCACCTCACCACTGCCACCCTTCCCTTCTTTAGATGTTTCCCAAGATAGCCACTGGTCAGAAACCGCATGTAAACATAGAAGTAAAGGTTTTATATATCCCCCTATTGATTTTTTAACTACACTTATTTCACCACAATCCTCTCAAGAGCCATAAAGTTGCAAGATGGGGTTTTTTTCTGATGTTTTAAACATAATTTAAAGTAACAGGTATGCTTGGGCTATGCTTTTGCCGTTAGTATTGCCCCTTGACAAGACAGAATTTGTCAAATTTCCTTTGGATAGCGGCTATATATTAATTCATAGGAGGTGGCAAGTGCTGTCTTGTGATCAATGTCCAGCTGTGTAGACATGTTTTTTGCAGAGATAAACTACAACTACAGACTTCTTTAATGGGCAAGTCCAGCTGCTCAGTTCTTGGCCTTTATCTCCTGTGGTTGTTCGGGAGAGGGGGTGTAGTCTCTTGCTATCAGCCAAGCTGCACTTTTCTCGGTGGCTTATAATTTTTCTGCAGATTATTCAGTTCTAGTAGAAGATACTGACATTTGTCATTCAGAAGAAATTGCTAATTACTGTTAAGAAGATTCTTACTGACCTGCCTCTGTAACTGACTTTGTGATCCTTTAGTGGGTATCTGTCTGCCAATAGGCTCATTTAAAAAGTTTTCTTATCCACATCAAGACAAGTTCTTTGCTATTCTACACAGGCCTTCCCAATGTTTTTAATCCATGATAGATTTCTGATTCTAAGAAAAGCAAGATATTTTATATTATCTTGATTTGCTGTACTTCTGAATAGTTGATTGCATACAAAAATTGAGTAGAGAAAAAAACCCAAAAAACCAATTAATTGCACATTTTGCTCTTGTATTTTTAGTAGTTCAGCAACATATTTGGATTGCTACACATGAACTATAGAAAGAATGAAACTTAAATCAAAATTGATGATATAGTTGTCTGACATATCCTAGTCTGGTCATACAGATTTGAATAGAAACACTACTTGTGTTGTCAAAGTTACTCAAATGCATAGCTGTTTAAAAAACTATATAGTCAAACACTTTCAGGGCAGTTGGCTTCATTATCTGCATGCTTACCATAATTGAGAGGTGATCAATATTATGCTGATATTTGTTCTTACTGTATATTGAGACTCTGAATCACTTACCTTTTACAGAATAAAGAATATTAAAATAAAAAATACTGGTGTTTTTAAAGTTCTTTTTTTGTGTGTTTTCTACAGAGATCTCCAAGTTAATTACAGCTGTTAATTTAAAGCAAACTAAGCAATATTAAATATCTCAGTATGTATTTTACTTCAGAATTACAAATGACCTTAATTCTATTTAGCCTAACTCACTTTGGAAGTGAAATAGGCTATGTTAAATGAAGGTCACTTTAATTCTATGAGAGTTCACGTGAAGAGCTCACCAGGCTTTTGTACATGCTCTGCACACAATAAATTAGGAATGATGAGGACTAGTTGTCATATATCTAAATCTAAGCTTCCCTGTATTCTGCTCAAATGCAGGTCCTGTAAATTGTGTCCCACTGTCACATATCACCGTATTGGGTAAAGAATTCTAGCTAAAAAGCTTTTTAATGCATAATCAGCTCTTCAGCTGTAATATCTTTAGTGGTGCCATCTAAAAATAGAAGAAAAATTGTAAGATGTTTTTCCTGGTTTAATATTAATATTTATATCTAGAAGCATATTTTTAAAACAGAAACAAAATCACTTTCCTAGACCTGGAATTTTACCCATTTATCTTTCTACAGCCTGTTGATTTTCTCTTAGGGTTACAGAACAGTTCCTAGAAATACTAGGAGTTGTGCACAGATGACTAATTGAAGGTCCTATTTGCTCTCATGGTTTTTATTTTTTCTGCACACACCATATTTTCTGCAAGTGTCCTTTGTTAAGAAAACAGTCGTCCAAGGCAGAGGTATCAGCAATGTGCAGTTTGCTCATGGTTCAGACCCCTGGCGCTTGCAGTCAAATTAATACAAGTTTTTGCTTAACATTCAGCTTCTCCCATCTGCTTTATTTGTGTTGTTATTCCTTGCTTATAATTTCAAGCTCTGCATGCTTTTCTGCCTCTAATATCTTTGTCTTATGCTATTTTGAGCTCCTGGTCATATCTGAGGTGTCAGAGCATTGTCCAGTCCAACACTTACTCAAATACCAGTTTCTTGGCAGATTCTAAATTGCATCGTCTGTCGTCTGCTTCTCCCAGGAGTCTATTTCTATATTATTTGCTTTACTTTCTGTTGAGAAGAAGTGGCTTTTTAAAACTGGAAGGTTTTTTCTAATCTACAAATCTTCATTAGACCTTACCCTAAGACAGGCTAATTTCATGCTTTATTGTAACACCTGTAACAGATAAAATTGTCTCCCCAATCTTAGAAACAACAAAATACTTCTAAACCTTCAGGTTCAAAGCATATAACTTCCATATGCTTCATTTTTATTTAGAACGCAATACTCCTCAATTTTTTTGTAACGGCTTCATGAATATCCTCCTTTGCTTGGATTGCTGAAAACTGGTAAATACGCCAAATGTATCAGCACTTGCTGTTTTCAGAAGGAAAACCTCCTTATGGTTGATTTGCTTTTAAATAACACTTACTGCTTCCAGATGTACACTGAAGTGTTCTTGCCTTCTTTTCCAGTAATTTCTGGTGTTTCCAGAGCTTGAGCCTTTAAATGCTCCAATTTCTTCTCAGTGTCTTCCTTTGATTTCTTTTTGTTGCTAGTGCCATGAATGAAGAGTCATTCCGGGCTCAGATGACTACAGTAGGAGTTTTTAAATCATGTGTGTCCGCAGTGCCTTTTCCTCACACTTACAAGCCAGAAAGCTAAAGCTCTAAAATAACATTTAGACTTGTAACCTTTCATTAGGAGAAATAAGAAGCAAAAAAAATTTATAGTATCATATTCATGGCTGTGAATCTATCGAAATAAAACAAAAATCCATGAAAGAAACAAAAAGTAAAAGCCACTTTGCATCTCAAAAAAAAAACAGCCAAGAAAGCAACTTAGAAAGTGTTTTTAATATTTGTAGATCTATTTTTGGTTTGTGTTTGACTGACAAAGCTAGAAGAAGAAATATCTATCGTGTTAGCCAAGAAGAACATATTAAACCTCAGCAACACAAAGAAGTGGCTATTTCAAGTGGTTGTAATGCTAATGTCAATGTAAAAGCTTTTTCCTCTCAACTCCAGAATCTGAGAAGCCATTGGCAGAATATGCTTTGATATTTGTAGATGTTCTGTGCATTTGATAGATGCATTACTGACCCACCAAGAAAAATTAAACATTTTCAAGTATTTTTCTATCTATGAAACAGAGACCTTTCATTTCTACTTGCATTTAGTCCAACTAGATTTTTTTAAAACTCAGTTTCACATCTGAAATGTTGAGCTAATTTTCTAATAATAGTTGAAATAAATATACTGCTTACAGTGAAACTTTTATTTTTTTTAATCCATAGTTAAAAGATGGTA
Source organism: Eurystomus gularis (assembly GCA_013400335.1). Taxonomy (NCBI): domain Eukaryota; kingdom Metazoa; phylum Chordata; class Aves; order Coraciiformes; family Coraciidae; genus Eurystomus; species Eurystomus gularis. The sequence continues at coordinate 17,491 of VZZY01024177.1, read as the reverse complement.
ACCATGTGAAACACAGTTTTTTTCACAGGAATGTGAAAGGCAGAGCTTTTAAATTGGTTTAGGTATTACCATTTTAATAATCACATTTACATGAAAGAACTCCATTCATTCTATTTTGTGCAAAGGGCAGATCCATTCCCAAGTAATATATTAACCAATAAATGTCTACATATGAAAATTACCCTCAAGCATTTCTAATTTCCAATGATGTCAACCTTTCAAATAATTTCTAGTAAAGACAATCAATCAAGGTCTCTAACAGAGGATGTATAGAAGTCTGACCATTTTAGGGAAAATGTCTGCACTTACTTGTTATGTCCAGGTGCAATATTTTCACTCAGAGGTGATGGGATTTTATGTGTATATCACTTGAAACAGATGCCTTTTTGCCCTTTGATATATCTCCTCAGAAATCTTCCCTTCTATTTTTTTCTCACAATAAAAATTATCCTCTGATTTAAGCATAATTTTATTTTGTTCCTCCTAGTTTTACTTCATGTTGCTAAAAACAATTACATATATTTCTGTTCCTGTCCAGGAAATGTCCTTTTCTGTACTGCAAAGACTGAAGATGCCTTTAGTCTAGCATTCTGCTTCTCCCCTTTTTCTACCCCTTTTGGCCTCACCTCATCTCCTCTCCCACCCTTTCTATTTACTTGCTCTTTCCCTTTGCTGTACTGCAGATTTACTTCCAGAATCATTATTTTGTAAGAGTTCACAGAGCTAATTCAATTCGGCAGCACACTTTGGTGATGTGTAGCACCCCTTTCTTCATCCAAATAATTGGGACATTATATCTTTCTTTCACTAATTGGGTTGAACATAAAGATGCAGGCATGTCTAAATCAGCTGGGGCCCTACCTGGTCATTACTGAAAAGACAAACCACAGTTGAGATTTCTAATCCCCTGAGCACAGACACACAGGGATAAAAAGCAATAAAAGGCATTGCTGAGGAGAAAATATTTTTGTGAAGTCTCAAATGAAATCTTGCTTTCTTCATTCTCAAATGAGGTTTTGCCATCAGTGACATCAAGATGTTACCTGCAACACTGGGCCTGGCTTGGTTTTCTATTTTTGCAGCTGTTACTTTTCATAAACTGTCTTAAAGAAAATATTCTGCTTACATGCTGTCTTTCATTTCTGCCGTAACATTCCATCAATTTATTGCAGAGACAAGAGTGTAATTAGCCATATCCGTTTCCTCAAGGTTAGCGTTGGGTGGTATACTGAATGGGCACAAAAGACATGTTAGAAATGGTTCTCCTGGGTAAATAATTTATTCCTGTAATTTATTAGGAATGATATATACAGGTTGCATTGTTTGCCTTCAGTTAAAAAGCATTTTCCCCCTGAAGGACAGAGGAGGGATATTTCCTTCCTATCCACTACCTGTTTGAAGGGGGAGCTAAATAGTTTGTATAGTGATCCTTTAACATGCAAATATTAATAATACAATCAATACGAACACTTAATCATTTCTGCAGTGCTTTTTCATCCAAAAGTCTCAGGGTGAGACAGTCAGATTAAGTCAGGGGCTTCTGAAAGTTTCAGCGGTGTTGGAGAGTGGCAGTCCCATGGCAGTTGGGATTTCAAGGGAGGAGAGAGGAGAAAGGCTAGAGGAGGTCCAGAGGGAGCAGCAGAACACCTTGGGGGAGGGCTGCTTCACCCTGCTGCCGAGAGGAGAGCGTGGTAATTGGCAAAGGAATGAAATAGTGCAGAACAGAAGAGATGAGGGTTTGAAAATGGTAAAGAGAGAGGAAATGAAGACAGGAGAATTGTAGCTCATACATGTGCAGAGAAAGGAAACCAGATAAATACAGACGTGAACTTGTAGAACTTGCCTCAATCAACAGGAAAATATGCAATGTGGTCTTTTAAGAAAGAAAATAGTAGGGCAGGTAGCCTATTTCCTTTGGAGAGAAAAAGTGATGCTCATGACTTGGACAACCTGTGATTTTGTTACAATCTGAGCAATACATGCTCTGAGTGGAATAATTAGCAGACTTCTGGTCCAGACACAGTCTTTTAATATATGTTTGCACAGCTGCATCACAACAGGGGCCCAATTTTGAATGGGGTATCTGTTTTATACTATAATTGAAAAAATAAATCCTAATCACTTGATAACATTGTCACTATCCCTTCTTGGACATGGGTCATAAGGAACCGCAAATTATGTTAATGTTACCTATTATATTCACAAAAATTGCAATCCATAGTCTGAACCAAATGCCCAAATCATAATGTCTATGTAAATAATTCCAGCAGTCTTTTGTTTCTTTGCTACAACAAGTAGTTGTGAAGAATTTGAAGGAGTTTCCTACCCCAGGCTGTGCATTTCTCCATAAGCAGGGTGCTCTGCAAAGTTCCTTTCCTTTTCAGAGACTATAGCACAAACTGGACAGGCCTCTTTAAATCTCTCTGGTTTATCTGGTTGCTTAGGACAACCCTGTAAACACCAGTGAAACAACATGTGGTCTTCAAAAAGCTGAGGAAAAACTAGGTCATTCTGGGAAGGACAGATCTCATGTGTCTGCACCTGTATGAGAAGACAGGCTTTTGCAGAGTCTTATTTTGCATGTTTCCTTTGGAAACTTTTTGGTCTTTATGGTCTGTTTCAATTTGTGATATATAGCAAAAATAAACATGTTTTCTAGAAGCAGCTTTATTTTCTTGTTTTCTATATTGCTTTCTGTAGTGACAGAAATATTTACTGATTAAATCTTTATACGTAATTAAAGAATATGACAAAGAAGACTGACTATTCGTAAGTGACAACTCTGCTTATCATTTTATTTTGATAGTGTGTTTTTATTGTGTCTTTTGAGGCAATAGCTTTAGAGAGGAGAAAATCCTATTAGAAAGCTAATTAAAAATACCGAGGAAATTCAAATAAGAGTGAAAAATGTTACCTTTTGCAATATGAGTTGCCAATTAGACACGATAAATGGAGAGGTTAAGTATTAGCTAGCTGATAAATATTTCAAAGTTTGTTCTTACAGCAGATTCTTTCTTGTACAGAATTCTGCAGAATTAAGAAATAAAACAACAATATGTCAGTTCTATGTCCCTGATATTTCAGAACTCAATTTTTTTTTCCTATAATATTTTAGAAATGAGATTAAAAGTTTATCTAGTTTGTCTCCTCACCTGGCGGTGCTTCATGACAATGAGTTGCTTCAGAAAATTATTACTATTATTGGTATATATGTTATTACACTACTACTTTTCCAGATTTAAAGTGTGATTTTCTTCCTACAGATCCCTCCCTTTCATTGCTGTCTTTAAAATGATTGCTATCTGTGGGAGATACATAGACAAGTGAACTTGGTCATACATGAACAAGTTAACTTTGGCCTCCAATTTAAATCTGTAATAGTTAAGAGTAAAATCTCCATTTAGTTCTTGTTAACTTGTACTCAATATAAAAATACACTTTTTAAGCTATGAAAATCTCATGACACAATGTCATATTACTTAGCCTATAAAACCTGTGGCTTTGTCATTAAATGATGAAAAAAGCCTGAAGGAGTAATTTTATTGGACTAGCTGAATCTCACAAATGAATATTAAGTTACTTGGAACTGTTGATTGACTCCTGTCAATGTCACTTTTCCATTCTTTTTTTTTTTGAGAAAAAAAGTAATTCAAAGCAATTCTTGTTTATGTAATTCAAATATCATCTTAAGTCTTATACAGTCTTTCAAATGATAGCAAAGTAACTAGAATATACAACTGAGTCAAAGCAGAGAAAAATGCAGAACAATTAAATTGAATGTAAATTTAAATCTTGTGTAACTGTGGCTGGAACTTTGAATGGTAAAATCTTGTCAAGTCTTCATGGACCTGCTGATTCTAGTGCACTTTTTATAAAATGAGAAGTACTGAGTCATTTATCTTCTACTAACTTAGTTGCAATAGAGTTTTAGTCCAACATTGAAATAGGATGGAACTTGGAGAGTAGCAAACCCATAATCTGCCAGTGTCCGCTCTGGATCATCAGCTAAAAAATTCTCTTTATTTTTAAGCTGAAGCACAGTGCTTTAAAGAAATGAGGCTTATTATCAGGCTAGTCTTTCTACATTTGCATCCTACTCATTACCTTAAAGAGGGACAAAACAGCTTTCAAGACAAGCTATTTTTTGCATGGAAATCCACATAAATGCAGTAAGATCATTTCATAGTGTGCTATTCCACAAGTCCTCACTCCACACATTTCAGTTTATTTTATAATCTCTATTAATAGTTCCTGTTGGTGACTGCTACATAATAAAGATGAATTTTCAATCTCTAAAAATGATAGGACAAGAGCAAATAGACATTATTGAGCCTGGAGTATTCTTAGTTCTCCTGTGAGTTAACCCCTATATTGTTTATCTTTTGTAGAACGAGAAATACCTGTTGTAAATAGCAAGCTAGATTTGATTGAAAGGGTTAGGTAAACAAAACTATTGCTGAACAGGGAAGTTCCTTCTACAGTCTGAATTAAATCTCACATACTTATCCAGACAAATATTGATTAAGTTAACGTTGAGATAGGCAGTACAAAAGTTCCTTGGGAAAGATAACACAAAATGAAAAATCCTACCATCTGTACTACAGAATTTCAAGGAATGGTGCTCAAATTCCAAGCTCCTGTTGTATCAGGGTACTGAGGGCACTAATAAGCCTCAATGGCCCTGACATGATTTCCTGCACAGTCACAGCCTGGCCATGCCCCCTGTTGATCCCCAGCCCGTGGGATGGGTTCCCAGCCTGCGATCAGTCCTGCCTTTTTGTTATGGATCTGCCTGGCAATTGCTGGGCTTCATCCTTGCCTACGGACTGATTCACAGCCTTACCTTGGACTTGCCTCATCACTACGATACTGCCTTATGGTACAGGCTCTTGGTTGGGTCTGTCCACCATCTCCATGTCTGTTTTGCTTACCTTGGCTGGGCTCTGTGAGGCTGGTCCCTGGGGCTGTTGGATCTCTCTTGACTCATGTTCTCTTAGCAAGCAGCCCTGCTCTTGCTGCCTCCTGACATATTGCGTCTTTGTAATATAAATCTGAACTCTTAAAGGTTCACTTAATTTGCAGAAGACTCAGACTGCTGTGCATAGCCCAGATCCAGCAAGTACTTCTGTTCAGTGCCTTCCTATGTTCTGTATTTCTTGCATGCAGAGCTGCCCCAGCTAAATAGATGCTGATCCTGCATTACTTACTGCTGTATGGCACAAATTCAGAGTTGGTAGGATTTACTACATGTTGCAAAAGAAGCTACTATAATCTAGACTTAACTATTCCTATAAATGCAAATGGATAGTCCTTGTCCTTACTGCAGTAACTTCCACTTTCTCTCTGCAGAAATACCTTGCCACGTCTATCACTGTTACGTCCTCTGCTGTGACATCCCAGTGAGAGTGGGTGAGAAGCACTCCGTGCTGGCTTCAGGCTGCCCACCTTGCCAGGCCAACAGGCACTCCAGGAAACTGAATTGCATTGTGGAGGCACCTGAGCATCTGACATTATGTATAAGCAAGTAAGCCCTGAAGGATCAAAATTCAGTCCATGTAGTTTGATATTTTTGCATTATGCAGCCCAGTGCATGTTGTAGTACTGGTATTAGGAAGATTTCTCCATTGTTAATGAAATTTCTCAATATCACTGCCCTGGAGAAGTCAGTATTGATTCTAATGTCATCTCACTATCTTGGTGTCTCTCAAGCACCTACCTAGTAATGAAATGACTGTGAATATGGAAATATTTCATCCTGTCTCTAGTGTATCATGTGGTGCAGACCCATCTACACGCTTTTGTAAAGAAGGCTAGGCATTACTTCTATTTTATAGGTGAAAAAAAAAGAAGCATGTATACTAGAAAAAAAAAAATCTAAAAGGATTGTATAGTCTGTCATTGCCATTAAAGAGTGTTTGTCATCATTGTGAAATTAATTCACAGTTGTATAAAAGAAAAATGCTTTCCCCAGCAACGCAAAACCTGTTACCCGTGCAGCTGGAAACTGCTTTGAGGCACAACGGTAGGCCCAGATAAAGAGGGTATTATAGCACCTAGGATTTTTTTAGAAACAATGAGGAAATAATTTATTTCAATGCTTTAATGCTGTATATGAATGAAACCCAAACTTCAGATTAATAGTCTGCATTTTATTCTATTTAAGATCAACTCTTCAATAGTTCTTTTCATATGAAAAATACTGTATTTCTATGATATGAAAGTCTCTGTAGTTTAGCTAATGTGAAGTCTTCTAACTAGAACTAAGATTTTGGAAACAGATTTGCTAGTTTACTGTAAGAATTCTCTGAAGAACACAAATTCTGAAGACACTGTATAAAAATATTTTAAATTATATTTATTAAGAAACATCACAAAATCTTAAATATGTTAAATTTTGTAAGACACTCTATGACATCTAATCTATTGAGCTCATGAATGGGATCTGGGAGGACTTGTGCACTGTTCTGCCAGGGACTCCAGAGGTCATGTTCCAAGCAGTGCACAAAGTGTGAAGTAAATTAGATGAATGCTGAAAATAGATTTTCTCAACCTTGTACATATTTCAGCTCATTATCTCCTGAGTGGCTTTTGACAATGTACATCTGATAGGCACAAATTCATTGCTGACATGACATTGAACCAATGGCACTGGAATAAATTTGAATCTGCATCCACTGCTTTAAGGGAGATGCATAATATTTACCTCATAGGAACACTGTGAGAGTAATTCTTGCACAGTATTGTCAAGCAAGTAAGTTTCGCTTATGACAAAAATATACTAGCCTATTCAAACAAATTCCAATACTCTATGCAGAATTATTTAATCTTTTTTCTCCCAGCCCAAATTTAAATGAACACAGCATCAAGAGACCGTAATAATGAAAATAAGTGCAGACTTTTCTCTGTTGATTGAATCAATGTCTTCAAAAGATGCAGAGCTTTGTTAGGGCATAAAGTTTAGTTACCATATCTTCCTTAAAAATGGTTATGGTGATAGTAATACAATATAACACACAATAGTTGTCACACTGCGATATATCAAACTAATGAACCAATCCCTTCAGACTTATTTCAAGAAACCTGTATGAAACAATTTCCAGTTACACCTGGTAAGGTGTGGATTGAACAGATACTGCGAACTTTATACACTGAAAGGACACATGAACTACATCAGAAATCACACAGCTTTGCTGAGGCAGAAATCTCTTCATTCCCACTTCTCTGCTCTGCCATTCCTGACCACGTTGCTTAAATAATGGTTTAATTCCTATGTCCAACTGCAAAGGAGGAGTGGCTCACACCCCTCTCCTTGGGCCTGCAGGCCAGCAATAGCATAGGTAGCCTTTAGTAACACTAAAGGTGATCTTACCCCATTTTGTGAATGCTTATGAAAATGCTTTTATTTCCTGGATGACCACATTAACTTAGTTGACCAGCAGATAAAAATTTCCACTTTCCTTCAACTTATGCCTCATTTTATTTTACTGCCTTCACACAGTGGATTTTTTTTTTTTTTACTGCCTTGATGGCTGCTCAAGAAAAATAAATTCCTCTCCAAACTGTATAAGTCCTGGGACTCCCTTTTTCTTAAACAGGAGTAGACAGCAGATGGGAACTTGAGGAGATTATTTGAGAATGAACTTCTAAGCTTTTATTACTAAACAGACACTCTGAAATATTTTGTATGGTTAAAAATAGAAGTGCTCATATCTTAAAGCTGTTCAAAAACATGCCTGAACCAAAGGGGCCCAATTAAGCTTGAGTGTAATTGATTGTAGTCGATAGATACCCTCAGTGTTAACAATATCATCTGCTTACATCAGTACTGAATTTTACCCAGAGCGTGTTTGGAGTGAAGAGGACTATATAAAGTTATTGTACATGAAATGCTACGTTGTGTCAATATTATACTGTTACAGCTCGTAAATTCACATTGACCTGTATAATAAAAGATGTTTACAGCAGTAATGAACTCAGTCACGCACATGTTTGCTGATATATAAAAAAAAAATAGCAGGCCATCTTGCTGGGCATTTGATTTCCAGGAGATAATCCCAGACAGTACACTGAAGATTAGAGAGACAGGAGATAAGAAGCTCTGACAGGCTGGCAGTATCTGCCTGAAACTCCATCCCCTATTAGCAGGTGTTGCTGCTGCTGGGAAGCTGCTGCACAGATTTTGCGAATGCTCTGGGTGGTTTTTGACAGCACAGGCTATGTTTGGACATAGTTTCATAGCAAGTGGGAAAACACACTTTTCAGAAAAGCATTATTAGCTACTTAGTAAGTATCTTCCAAGATGAATGTCGTGCAAAGACAAAAAACACATCTGACATATCTACGTTTCCTATTATACAGGAATATGCTGGTCCTGTTTCAAAACTTTTCAACTTCATGATTATTACTTTTAATGTTTTGAAACCCTGTGGTTTTGGCACTCCCCAGCACTAACAGCTGCATGAAGATACAACCCATTTCCACAGCAGAGGCAAATGGCAACCTCAGGTTTTCTGGACCGTATCAGACTGCATCTTGCTGCAGCTCTGTAAGATGATGGTTGAGTGGACAAGAGAAATAGGTTTGCGTTTCAAAGCCTGCTTTGTGACCTTGTTCAAAGACCAATATTATTTAGAGAACGGAATTATCCTCTTTGTAATTTGAAGAAATTATATTTACTGACTTTGAGATGGATTACACATATGCAGCATTACGGTACTCATAATTATTCAGGAGGTATGTTACTAATAACAGAAAAAGTAAAATGGGAACAGTGCTCAAATAGATAACCAACCTTTCTCTGAAAGGACTGATCTGACTGCCCCCTTTGTTCTTCTACTACAACAACTAAAAGCCATGAAGTTACCTGGGATCCCTGGATGGAAAAACAGGAAAAAACTAAGAAAATTCATAGAAATATGTAGATATCTGAGAAAGCACATTCTTCCTGATCTCTGGTTTTCTGTTTTGCATATGTTTGTTTATCTGTGAAAACCACAGGATGATCTTCATGCCATAAAAGGTATTTTTATTGCTAGTTCTATTTACCGTAATTATCTAGGCACATCTGTTGTTTCAAGTGCACTAATGTTCAATATTTAAACTAGCTCAATATTAAAAATAAAATTCTATTTAATGCTCCTAATCAAGCATCTGTGTATTTAATACCCTGTTTTGGTTTCTTACTAAATTTTGTTAGCTCTAACGTTTCAACATGGAGGTAGCGAGCACCGTCTTCTTTCAGAGGGATTCAGAATGCAGATCACATTTAAAAAGACTAAATCTGATCGGCTTCTGGGAAACAACAACTAAAAGCACATTCTGGAAGAGATTAATGCCTCCCGCATCCCTGGAATGGAGATGAGAAAAAACATCTCTGCTGTCAGGCTCTGGTCTTTGCTGGGAGGCTGTGTCACAGGCTGTGATTTCCCAGCTAGGACTGGCATCCGCTTGTGGCAGCTCTCCTCTGGAAAGGGGAAGTGTTGGACACACCTTGGGAGTGAGGCTGTTAGAAAAAGTTCCCCCAGGAGCAGAGCAGGGCACTGTCATATTGCCAAGCTCCAGGCTTGCCTGCAAAGTATAAAGCAACAGCTGGGTACAATCTCTTACCATAAACTCTCGTTTGTGATTTGCTGCTTCTCCCATTGTGTAACAGAATTTGCTCAGCAGAGAGGTGCATCTCAGACTTTGGGGTGTAGAGAACTGGTCTAGGTTATGGAATGTGGACATACAGCTAAAACAAAGCTGGCAGGATCTGCTGTAGGCCCGAAACAAGCTCTGACCCGGAGATAACGCGTAATGCATGTAAACCTTGTAAATGGTTTCATCCGCAGTCAGTGGCAGCATTCCAAATGACTAACGGAAAGAAAATCAAACCTTTCCCTACGAGCATCCTGTAACACAGCTTTCTCACAGCTGTGAGAAAAATAAAGAACTCTTACTTGGGGACAAGCTTTGATCCCCTTGCCTCTGCTTTAGCATAAGATTTCTTTCCTTGAATTTGAGATCTCTTCCTACAAACACTGACCTACACAAACAAACATGTGAATTTCCAAGAGATTACATGTTTGTGGGCAGAAATTATACCTCTGCTTCTCTTTCTGACAAGCCTAACAAAGGTTTGAGCAGTAAATAAACGATAATTTCTGTGTATTAGTTAAAACCGCAATGTAAACTGTAATCAGACCCAATGAACAATACCACGTCTGTACAAAAATATGAAATTCTTCAACTTTACAAGCTACAAATCTATACCACACATAAGAAAACAATCTGACGTCTCTCTAGGATTCCCTGAAGGATTTTTCATGTGGCTTTTCTGTCCTTAACCGTCATGCTAGTATTTGCAAGAAGCTTACAATCTGTTCCTACTAAAATACCTGCTTACCTCGCAAGATGTTAAAGGAGGGCAAAAAAACACAACGCTGGTCAAGTTGCAACTACATTTTCAATTAACTTATTTCACATAATTTAACATCATCAACTTTCTCAGTTCCAGTTCTTTGTGACCAAGAAAAAGAAAACTTTACACTTATCCTACTGAATGTATTTTTTCCTAGCTACCTTGGAAAGGTGGCTGTAGAGATTCTTGTGGAAAGCCTATTTCAGCCAAGAGATTGTGCAGAAAAGGTTAGACTGTAGTTGACTTTAAAGGTGTGTAGCAGTGAGGAATGTGTGATCCAAGAATGTAATAGTATGAATGAAGTGAATTAATTGATAAAGCAAAAGAAACCCCAAACATTAGCAACCAGAAGTTAACAAAAGATTACAGCTGGTTCCACGGCAAATATAATTCAGCCTAGATCTAATGCCACGGTGATTTCCACTGCTTGTGAATCTGGCTCCCAACCTGGATAAAGAGACAAAGAGGATACTACATAATCTATTGAGATAGTGGATTAAATTTCATCTGGGCTTTTATTTATTCTTTTCAAAAAGGATTTTTAATGAAGTTTTTTACTCTTTTGATAACATTTATATATATATATATATAAATCTTTAT
>VZZY01024174.1:0-15938 GCA_013400335.1 Eurystomus gularis | reverse complement strand
TATTCTGAGTATCACATTTTTAATACATTAGGTTAAACTGTGTTATGCTTCTATGCTCTATGTGCTATATAAGTCAGTTATAGGTAACATTCTGATTAACGTGTAGCTAGAAACTCTTGTTAGGATCAGTTACATATTAAGCTCAAAACAAAACAAAAAATCTGGCTCAAAAACCTTTGTAGTTATTTAAACAAAGATAGATGATTAATGCCACTTCTTTTTCCCTCAGTGTTCAGTTTTGCAAAGGTTATTTATGGGATTGATTAAATGAGCAATGTACTATTTGCTACATCTCTACCATAAAAATAAACTCTTTAAAAGCTACAAAGATCCCAAAAAGCACAGAACACCTGGGAAGAAACCTTAGGCTGAACATGCAGCCTGATCTTATTTTCAAGGGATCTCTCCGGTCTTCTAAAAAAGAACGTACGTGTCCATTGTACGCTAAGTTCTGTCCTAGTTTCTGTAGTTTGAAAATGAATCAACACACAGTTTGGGGTGTCAAATGAGTGTAAATTAAACTGAGTTGCTCAAAGGTGTTCATTGAGAGGAAAATTTAGATTCAGATTAAAGTATAACATCTAGCGGGACTCTTCATTTTTCCTGGACAGTACTTCAGATATCTTCAAGCTGTTTGCTTCCTAGCATGCTGCAGCGCATGCAACTGAAATGAAAAGTGTTTGTAATTAGTATGGTTACTTTCTTATGCTAAATAGTCCTGGGTACTGGAGAAGCTTTAATATTAATATTTTTTGCTTTGTAGTTCGCAGTTTTTAATCAGATAGCAACACATCAGTGGAAAAAAGATTTAAGGGCTTGTTAGAGAATTAGGTGTGTCCTCTTTATGAACTGTACAATAAACCTGTGCATACACTGGATTTTTGTTAAGTCATTCCATAAAAAAGACATCTTCTGTCTATATAAAATTATTTTGAATTTTAATTTAACAGAACTTTTTTTAATAAAGGCATTAAGAATGTACACTTTTAATGAGTTGGAATTGACAGTGACATCCCAGCCTGTAAGAGAGGACAGAAACCTGACACAATCCTGTCATGCACTGAGATCATGCTTTTATTCTAACATGGCTTAAATTCTTATACAGAATTATAGGAGTCTTAGTATCAGAATGAATTGCCTCACATCCATGAAGGAGCTAAGGCTCTTGCAGGGTCTTAGCAGAATAGCCTGGGCTCAGGATACTCATTGTTCAAGCCTTTAGTTCTTCCTTCTTTCATTTCATGTAATGAGAGTCACTATTACAGATTTACCAGACTTTTGGGGACTTAAACAGTACTTGTTCTGTTAGCTTTCTCTGATGTAGTCTGGAAAAGGCTTTGTGTGTTGAGCAGAGTAATAAATACACTCTGTGAAAAGAATGAAGCAGAAGAGCAAAGAATATAATAGATAAGTAGAACAGCACGTGGAATTGCCAGTTGTTAATTCCCCTCATGTGGAGACTGCGCTACACGATACTGAAGTAAAAATCAATTAAATGCTTAGTGTGATAAAATTCCCATTCGCAGAATCTCAAAACTCTGAGTCAACACGGGTACCAGGGCTTGAAGATAGGGAAGGATAAAGAGAAGGGAGTGAGAAATTCCTTTGGAAAGTCTAGTTCCTTGGAGTATCCTGGTTATCGATCTGTACTAATGCCTTTCTATTTCTTCCTCTTCCTATTGATCCCTGTAAAATCATGGAAGGTTCTCATGGGAGTTTCTGAGGAGTAAAAATTTGTACTGCACTTCTCTATTCTCTAATTTAGGTAGTTGCCTATACATTTTCCTTCAATATTTCAGACAGATTCCCAGGATATGTATTTTAAGAAGCAATCCTTCTTGATGAATGTGGGAAAGACATGGTTTTTAAAAATCTTTACCAGCACCTGACCTTAAAAGGAAGGCAGCTGAATCAAAGTTGTGCCATCTTTGAGGGAAGCTCCTGTGGTTTGCCAGATGGCAAAGCTGTTGAGAATTTTGGGTGGCTGATTTTTTTTTTTTTTTAGGGAGTGATGTGGGATTGTTTTGAGTTTTTTGTGTGTCGTGTTCCATCCATCCTCCCCCTTCCCCCTTAACTTGGTCTCTCTTTTTCTTTCTTTCTCTCTTAAAAAATATCTCTGAACTCTTGTTTATTACCTTGCTATAGATGGGTTTGCTGTCAGCAGTCCTGTGTACAAGTGGGTGGAACATCTTGGGCCAAAATAAATACAGATGATAAAATTACTGTAAAGATACTCTGGCAGGATTAAAGACTTCAGTGGAATTGCTATGAGTTTCCACCAATACAACTAAGATCAAGATCTCTATCTGAAACTGCTGAGAGGTTCTTTTCCCTAATGTGATGAAAGCTGTCAAACGCAAAGGAGATTCTGTCAATTCATTGTGTGAGTTCAATGCTAGCTATACAGTATCAGAACTTGTTTTCCTCAGTTATCAAAATGTTTTCTCATTTTTTGATCTTCAGACAGTAAAATAAATCTTGTTGTCTTCAATAACAAGAGAAAAAAAAAATCTGTCCCAAATACTGGTAATGCTTTTATAGTTTGTTCTTCAGTGTTTGAGCCAAATAAAAGCTTTAAAAGTATGAGAGAAGAAATCAGCAATTGTGTGACTGAAAACTCTTAGGGATTTGGAATTTCCAGGGTTAAAAACTTTCAGCAATAAAACCACTATTTTGTTACTGTCTAGAAAAGTTTTTGGTTTTTAAATAAGTGAATGAAGCAGTCATCAATAGGTTTATTTCAAGTAATAACAATTTTTCATGATCCTTTTTTCCTGTCGCCCTATCTAGTACTTAATGGGGCTTTATTTCTATGCTGAAGGTATTCCAGGGTCCTTAACTTTTCAAACAACACAAATTAGGTGGATAGAAGAAGAGTTATTGTCACATAAGAGGTTTTATCTACTCAATATGTTGCTGAACAAAACTAAAGGTCCCTAAAATATAAAATTTCAAAAGGTGAATGAAAAATGAATTAGAAAATATTTTTTGAGTTAGGTGTTGTTTACTTAAAGGTTATACTCCTTCAATCACTAGTTGAAAGTAAAACATTAACTGTTCTATACAAGTAGTTCACTGATGTCTCATAAATATATTTTTATGTGAAATACATTAATTTCATTTTTGTTCCATGCCACAGCTTCATGAAGTTGTTTTTTTTTTTTTGAAGTTATGCTAATGGGCAAGTTTGTTAGCCAAAGAGTTATTGACTGAATTAAGTTTTAGCTCTCAAAATACTCTTGCGTAGGTGCCTGAAGCACACCTCAGTGATAGCGCAGAGTGGTGTAGCTTGTCGTGATGTTCTGTCTTGTCTGTTCTGTCAGTACTGGTGTTATATATCAAGAGTTTCAGAGGTGTCTTCCTTGCTGTTATTCACATAGAAGTGAATTTTCCCATGAGTGACTGCTGCTTTCTAGCATAATAGTATAATTTTATAACAGCCACTGATCTTTCATATATATTCCTGTTTTTATGGCATTGTATTTGAGTGCTTTTCGCATCTAAATTGTACACAAGGTAAAAGTTTAGGAGACATTTTTACTTGTCATTTCAGCTGATCATTAACTCATGTTCAAGAGCTGTTTTCTAGTAAAGCCTTAGTATTTGCATGTCTTTAAACAAATATTCATTATTGTATTGTTCCATACTTTTCAAAATATTCTTGTGTCTTTTCCACAGCTTGTAGTTCAGATGCTTTCTGTTTCTCCAAATAAATAGCCTTCGCCTGGCATTTTTCTAGTATATAGTTACATAAAATTTAGCACAATCTCCTATAAATCGTCTGAAAGTGAAGATAGGTTTCAGTTTATGAAGTGCTAATCTACTGTCATTCAAGAGACAAAATGAATCGTTTTCTCTTAACTATTATTAGTTGTAAGATTTCCTGTTCCTATTTTAATGTAAGAGAAACATTATCTGGGAAATAAAAGCCCTGTTAGTCAAAAAACCTATTGTAGACGAGCTCCTAGTGTACAAATTTCTAACTAACTACTACTAACTGGCTAATAATGGATATTACTAACTTCCTATTTTTAATCAACAAATTATTTTAACTACATGGAAGATGTCTTTCCAATCCTTGAACTTGTAACACCAAAATTTAGAATGAGCTACCCTGCCTTGTGTTGGTAATATGAATAGAATTTCTTTTTTTTGCTTCATAATTCACTGGTACAGTAATGTGTGTTTATTCTTCTCAGAAGGCCTGGACAGCTGCTTTGATTATATTTTGAGTAATAACCTTAATTTATTATTTTTGTTTTGGTATTTACAAAGTTTAGAAACAACATGGCTGCAAAAAAAATTCCCAGTGGCAATGTCAATTAGTTAAGGAAAAGAATATTAGGAATTTTCTTCTGCCAGCTGCACACTTCCTATGTTGTCTCCCCATTTTGCAGGTGCCACTGCATAAAATAAGATGTAGAATTAGTGATTCTAGGTAAAAAATGTCTCAGAGTAAGACAGCACCAAGAGCAGAATTGCCCTGATCCAGAACAGAAATTTTAGGTGTTATTTTGTTGGTGGGGCAGGGGAGCATCCACTTCTGAGGGCCCGCTTGCCTGGTGCATGGAGATACCTTGTAGGGTAGAATGAGGTGGAGGGACTTTCTCTAACCAGTTAGGACTTCTACCTGGCTCACTCCCAGCCTCCTGCCCTCCATGCATTGCAGGGCATGGAACAGCAACATTTTGCTTTGCTGGCAGACCACCACCATTAACCTTTTTAGGAAAGCCTCCCTGAATGCTCTACCTGGGCTTGATTTGCTTTGTAGCAAGTGCCAGAATGGTTTAATGAGCTTCAGGTGGGCTGGGTGAGTCATGGTCTCACCCGGTGAGCAAGCTTACAACAGCCCTGGGCTCAGGGCAAAACAACTTTCCTTCTTTCTGAGGAGGTACCTTCACTACAAATTCAGAGAAATAGGAAGTTAAAGGTCAGTCCTAAAGCTGTGTTTTAAAAAGTTTTGCTAAAAACTACTGATGTCATAGATTTTTTATTTGAAGTACATGTGCTAAATAAGTATTTGTCTGAGTATGTGTCTGAAGTTTAATTTCCTCTTACTGCTTGTAATATGTTTCATATTTGTATTTTTTGTATGGTCAGTGTTTATCGTGCATTCCTTATTACCATATAAACTCTGTTAGGAGAATGACAAGCAAAGTGTAAAGAGAATATTGCTGTCTTAGGATTATGCGTTGAGGTGAACTGGGTAATTTTCTAGTTTTACTAAACATGGAATCAAGAAAAAAGACATGATTACATGGTTGAAAAAAGGTATCTTTATCTTTGGGAGTTTGCTGTTCTTTCCTTCTCCTTTGCAAGTTTTACTTAATGGAAGGTCAGGCTTTTGTATTGTTGTTTTAAGACATGCATTTTATCCATTTGGGTAGTTTTCTGTGTTCTGCTTTTTGCATCTTGGTTTGTGTCTCTAGCTTGCTTTCCTTCTCAGAATATTTTATTTAGTTCTTTAAAACTGGCTTTAGAAACTCTCCTATCTAAATTCAGAAATAAAGATTACTTTTCAGAAGACTGCTGCTTTTTAGTTAAGAAGTTGGTGATACATTAGAACAGATATTTTAAAAAGAAAATTGGCCACTTCTTTTGTATTTTCAAGTTTTTCTTGAATGAAAGTAGGTAAGAAGGAACACTGAGAAAACATTATTTCGTAAGCTTTTTCAACTTTGGGAGCAGGGGTAAGTGCGGGCTTCTTATCCAGTATCACTCCTACTTTCTTGCAGCTGCTCAATGTAACAGAGACATTTTTATACTCAAGACAGTGGTGCTATCTAGATAAAATTAGCTAATAATTATTTTGTTCTATTCTGTTGACAATGGAAAGTAGCAATATCCTGTCTTAGTCTCATGTTTGAAGCCTGATGAAGCCTTGCTTCTTAATTTGGTGATCAGGAACAGTGTTATTTCATGTAGACTGATAAACTACTTGGTCCTGGTAGAACACTGGCACTGACACAGTATTTTTGCAGGTGCAGATGATAAAGCTCTTACAAATGAGGCGGGTCAGTGCTGGGAAGTACACAGGGCAGCTGGGCTTCATTTTGGGTCCAGGCAATGAACGAGTGGAGTATGTTTGTCTTGAATTCAGTTGAGGCGATATTTGGGTATTGTGCATTGCTATAAATTGTGGGTCTAGGTGTGCTGAAAAATAAGGGTGCTTCTCTGTTACTTGCAGATGTTACATGCATTTGATATCTGTATTGTAAGTATCAGGATGGGAAGAATTGTATGTACTGGGAAGCCTGAATGGAGGATTTATTTTATGCTGTTCATATCATATGGATGAGAGGCAGGTACTCCCATTCATACGGTTAGGTAGAGCAGGTTTATATTGCCCTAACATGCAGAAATGCAATTGAAAATGTGGAATCACTGGTGATTTGCTGCTGCTTTCTTAGAAGAAAGAGCTGAGACACCAATGTATATGTTGTGGTAAAATAAAAGATGTGTCAAAGGCAATCCATGGTTATGCAGAATGGGATGGGTTGGTTGGTTGGTTTTGGGTTGTTTTCTCTTGGTCAGGAAACTGTGAAGTTGCTTTGTGCTGGCTTATTTCTCCCTGTTCCCCCACTGACACATTGCTGGAAGTATGAACTTCCATATAATAATAAATGGCTGCTGTGAATTGACAGATATGTGCCACTTTTAAAAAAAAATGTGCCGAGTTATTTTATGGAGAAAATAGGAATTGGGCAATGATATTGTACCAAAACTTGTATCCAGCTCTGCACTGTGAGAGCTGTGAGCAGATAAACAGTGTTGTTTAATGGCTAGGTCCTTGAACTAAGCACCATGAATTATCAATTCTATATCTGAATTTTTGTGTACGAAATAACTTTATCTGTTTCTAAACAAATCACTATATATACTGTGCTATATTCTGACCTTAAACAAGATGTTGTGCGGTCTGCTGCTAAGTGGGTATTGTAGAACAGTTATACCTTACTACTTTTCTGTAGAAACACCTACATTCTGGAAGACTGCTAAACAAGAATAGTAGGGCTTTTTCACTTCATTCACACCGCGATATTACTTAAACTCTCTGTGTAACTGGACTCTCAAATGAAATAAAATGAATAGTTTAGGAGAGCATCCAGGAAAGTGCCAGCAACTCAACCATTATTCATGTTGTGAACTACTAAATGAGTAGTCTGAATCAACTTCTGCCTGTTCTGACCTGCTTTGTGAATACTGAGTTCCTGCCATTGCGTGCTAAATGAAAACTACCACTGCAAACTACCTACCGTTTCCTTTCATGCAGGTGACCTTTTTGGTTTGGGTTTGTTTGGTTGTTGTGGTTTTTTATTAATTAAGATAAGTATTCCAGTTGCATTTCCTGAGAAAATCAAGCTATTTAGTAGTTACTAAGTATGGATCAGCTTCTGTCACTCGAGGTTAATTCTCATGCTGATGTCCTCTGTGGATAAAGTTTTTTGCTGCATTAGCAAGCTGAATCTGTATATTATCAACAGCGGAATAAATGAGGCATAGAAGTGAATGCTGAATATGTTCAAATCAAGCCAATGCATAAAATCACGAGTAAAACATAGTATCTTAAAATTTGTCATTTTCTTTTTGTCATAAACCTAGTTTATCTTTTGATTTCTCGTGCCAATGTTTGAAAGGCTGCATTATTGCTTCTAAAATTGCTACACACTGCTTTTGTAATCTTCATACAATACAAATGGGTCATGAAATTCAGTAAGAGAAAGCAGAAAAGACAGACAGGCCCTGGATGGCAGTGAGGGCTATAGATGTATTACAAATAATTTAGGCTGTTTTGTCTAATTCACTAGCATGAGTAAAGCCTATGTAACTGTTAAAGTAACATTTTCAGCTGAAAGGGTATCTAGTTCTTAGAAATAATGCTTAATGGACTGTGCTGGATGTGTTACACTGAATCTTTATTTCAGTTTTATGTGAAGACTGGAGAAAAAAAGCCATGCATGCCTATTGAGGGATTTGTGTAGGGATTACTACTGGTGGCAATTAGTCAGTAAGAGAACATGTTGTGTGCAGTGACGATAGAGGGAAATGCAAGAGGAGGGAGAAATAACACACCCCTTTAATTTTTATTTTGTTGTGGAAACCTGCGTGTCTGAATCCCGTGTGGCTGTTGCAGAACAGTAAAAGCCAGCACCATTGGAAGAGTCGGCTTATTTTCCATTGAGGCCTTGAAGTAGCATTTGCCATAAAATGTAATGTTGATAATGATGAAAAGGAAAACAACAGTCTTGGGGCATCCATTCCTCAAAAGTCTGGGAAAATGGGATGATTTTCAGTGTATGAAGGAGACTGGAAAACGTCTGGATTTCATTGGAGAATGTGTGAATGCAATGCTGACAGCTATCTCTTGCACTGGAGAGCTTCCAGTTCAGCTGTTTCCACTCATCTAATTCAGTAGTATGTTTTTCAAAGAGCAAAGATTAGTGTGATCCTAAGCTATGGAGGAAAAATTCCCTCTGTCTTTGCCAGGCAGCTCAGCTCTTGAAGTACTGCTCTCCTGTATTGCCTAAATGAAAACTACCCTAACGATTAGGCAGACATATTTTAAAAGCATCAATGTGAAGATTTGCATAGATGGTGTAACCACAATTGAAAGCTGAAAGTGTGAATCACACTGACTTGTGTAGGTAAGGGTTACTCAGCCATGACTTTTAAACTCTCTACTTACACTTGAAACTAAAGCAGTAGTAAGTATTAAAAATATTTTTTCATTCTTTGTAAAAAAAGAAAACCCCACAGCCCCCCAACTTTATATCATTTCATTATTTTTCCTAAGCTGTTTTGTCTATAGCTGGTGGTCTGCAATACACAGGGTATTTATTTCAGTCACCACTTTGTATGCTTGAGTCATCATCCATATTAGAATAATGTAATCTTCCAGGGGAAAGTATTTTAGTGATTGTTTGTGCCAAGTACATCATTGATAGTTTTTGTTGTTTTTTTCAAAACAACAAACAAAGGGCAAGCATCCATTTCTGGCTCTTATTACTTAAAGTAGCACACATTTAGAGTAAACATTGCAGGTTCTGCAAGTGTTTTCAAAACATAGAATGTGTGTGAAATTACTCATACATGGTTAACTCCTCAAGGGTGACTTGTACTTCGTTAAATTTTTGAAGACTGTTTTGTGTGTGTGAAGCTCTCCTTTCAGGGAATAACAGTTGCTAAGTAGTGGAAAATTTGTTTCTGTGTTTTAATTTGAGATTTATGTATGTTGAGCAACCTGACGAAAGAAGACTTCAGGCTTTAGACAGGGTTTCACTCCTATGCAGTCAATAAGTTACTCAATATGAGAGGTTTCTTTTCAAGTATTGTGACCCTTTATTTGCCTCATGGCAGTATATTGAAGAACATTTATGTTAAGTGTAGCTTCTTCATAACATTTCTTACCTGCTTATATGTCCAACACAAATGTATATGCAAATAAATACATATTTTTACTAGAAACCCACAGAAAACTTGATCGAGAAAACTCCAAGGGAAAAGTCAGTGGAAAAATAACTGTAAAAAGTGTTTCTGTTCTTCATTATTGCTTATTCAAGTAGTATACCTTATAGGTCATATTAATCTCCTAGCAAGTTCAGCAGTGATGTCCACAAGAGTTCATGCCACATGAACTCTTAGGCAAAAATTCACGTTTTGCCTCTTTTCATCAATATAGTGAACCCAGAGAAGGAGGAATAAATTGATATTTGAAGACAGATTAGTTAAATAAGCCACAAACATAGCTGAAGAACTGTTTCAGAACTGGCTTATTTGTGTCTGAAACTGAGGAAGTTCACAGAATCATGGAGTAGTTGGGTTGAAAGGAACTTAGTCCAACCTCGCTGCCTCACTAGACCACGTTACTCAAAGCCCTGTCCAGCCTGATTTTCAACACTTCCAGTGAATGGGTATTCACAGCTCTGGGCAACCTCTGCCAGTGTCTCATCGCTTCTACACTGAAAATAGTGTGCTCAAAACAGTTGCACCATTATGGAACAATGAAAATTATTTTTCATTGTTTTCATTATTTTTCACGAATTATTTAGTGAGATATTTCTTAATTTCTGAAAATATTTTGTATTATCAGAGCAGAAATGATGTATTGGTATAAATATATCATTTGAAATACAAGCATGCTATAGAAAGAAAAATGTTTGATAAGCACACCTCACCCTCAACTTGTTGATGAGCCCTTAGCTCATGAAAGAATGACAACAGTTTCAGTAATTCTGGAATATTAAGTGCTTCTGTAGTTAATTGCTAGGGTTAAAATATAATCTCTTCTGTGAGAATGGTACATTGATTCCTCCCTCTGCTGCCGCAGGAAAACTTAAATCTTCCTTCTGTTCTTCCAAAACCCTGCAGAAAATAGAGACAAAGCACCCTCTCCCAATTTTGTATGAGCTGAAGGAGAGTTTTCTTTGCCTGACCACTTGGGCCTCATTCTGGGAGGGAGAAAGGAAACATCAATTCCTGCATTGTTCTGACATGCTTCCTAACCAGAAAAGATGATGCCTCCTAAGGGCTTAAAGTATGAGAATGGAATCAAAGGATACAAAATATGCAGGGTATATGACATACATCTATTTTAAATGACAAGTATGTGAAACCCAACTTACTCTCATTTATAGGATAATAAAGACCAAGATATGTTGGATTTTGTCATTAGCTTTTCCTTCCTATAAGATGTTTGTGAAGATGAATAAACCAGAAGAACATTAAAAAAGAAAGCGTATTCTCAAATAATGAGCTTACATTTTAACTTTGTCCTAGTGATCCATGTAGTGCACGTGGTATAGCATTATATGGAGAAGATATTAAAAACACTACTATCCAGTGTGCAGACAGTTGCAGTCACTTGCAGTGGGGAGAGTTGCCAACTTATGTGAGACTGTGACTTTTTTTTCGTTACTTGCTCTGTGCTCCTCTCAAACGTATTTTCAGGTAGATTTTGTATCCCTTGAATCTGCATAGTCTAAAGAAATAAAATGAAATGAAAACTGTTGCCCAGGGAATGCAAAGTAGTTAGCGTGTCTTCACTGCTCTGCAATAGAGAGAAATAACAGCAAGAGGCATTGGCACTGAGAAATTAATGGAGATATATTTTCAATCATTTCCAAAAAATTCACCTAGAGAATCTGCTGATCTGCCTTATTGCCAGCTAGAAACCAAATGAGTATTAAATTGATCATTTATTTATGGAAATTTCCCATTAACTTTTCCATAATTTGTGAAATTCATCAGAAACAATGTCTTTTTCCAGACAGAATCCATACACAATAACAATCGATATGAGTTTTTTTATATGTCTCCTTCTGCCAAAAGATTAATTGTTCAACATAGTGTGTTGGAGCTGGCTAGAATAATTTACCGTATCCTATTATGCAGTAACTAGACTAAATCAAAATGGAAAAGCTGAGGTGCTCTTGCCAACTGTTTGTACTTGTCTTGCCTAATAAAGGCTTTTACTTGTAATTTCACAGAATCATTTAGGTTGGAAAAGACCTTTATGATCATCAAGTCTAAATGCAAGCACAGTGCTACCAAATCCACCATGAAACCACGTCCCTAAGTGCCACATCTACATGTCTTTTAAGTACCTCCAGGGATGATGACTCCACCACTTCCCCAGGCAGCCTGTTCCAGGGCTTTACAACCCTTTCAGTGAAGAAAGTTTTCCTAATATCCCTTCTAAGATTGTTGTCATCCCAGCCTTTGCGAATTCCACCTCTCTGTGCCAAAGGTGGAGGATGAACTTTAAAGTTGAGAATTTTTTCTACAAAACAAGTAGTCAATACTTTCCTACTTTTTTGTATGAAGCTGTTCCAGTTAAAGAACTTGAATTTTACTCACTTCTAAGTGTGATACAGAATACACAAAGTCCTTGAAACTGTCTTATCCAAACGAAAGTTACTTAACAAAATAAATTAAAACCAGTCTATTGCTGACCTGAAGTGTTATTTGGCAGTCAGTTCCTGACAGCAAAAGGAGGGAAAAAAAAAAAGCAGAAGAGAAAAAGTCCAAACGTGAACACATGCTTTAGGTACATGAACAATCAACATATAGTTAATATTTTATTTAACTAGCCTCTTATTTCAAGGGCACGGATGAACTGTCTTTGTGATCAGATATTGCACAGTTGCTATGCAGCACCATGTCACATTTGGTAGTAGCTGAGGTGTCCAGGTCTTTGATTCCATGTTGAGTGCATTGTTCTGATTGTCTTAAAGCCAGTGGACTAATGGCTTTGTAAAACAAAATCTGTCTCTAAGAGTTTGCAGTCTTCAAGACAGGTTGAATATACAGTTTGACATCTAAGTTTCTGACTCTTCTGAACTCCACTGACCCTGGCATTGCCTCTGGATATGCTGTCATTGGTACAGTGCACACATATGAGCTTCAAAATGCACCAATTTAAGATATGCATGGTTCTTTAATTTCACACTAGTTATGACTCTGCTTATTGTGTCATTTTGTAAGCTAATATGTTTTGGTGACTCTTTACAACGTATTACTCTTTAAAGACATGGAATCACTTCAGTTTGAGGACATAGGATTGTCGTGTTACATCTCCTTGTTTCTAAAGCATTGCTTTTTCAGTTAAAGGATATTCAGGCATGTGTTGTGTAGACATGAACATAATTATTTCATCATCAGATAACATATGTTTGCTAGAACTAATATAGCGTTGCCTTGTGTTACTTACTCTTAGACACATGGTAGAGATTTTTCCTTTTTTTGCCCCAGCTTGTCAGATATTTGAAAATACATCTTTGCTTTAATATCGCCACGTGTTCAACGTTTAATTTCCTGAAGTTAACACAAAATTGAGTAACCGCTAGTAGCTGATTCCCGTGCTTAATGAAGATGCCCTTGAAAGACTAGAAATTTTGTAGTACTAATTCTGTCATGCCTGTGCACGAAGTGTATAAGAGTATTGAGGCTAGAGACAGATGAATACATGAAACTCCCCAAAATCCTAAGACTAAGAAGCAGAGAACTGTTTTCATGGTTGTCAGACAAACCAAATCTAACCTGACCTTTGTAGATGAAGGGATGAAAGGGAATTCATGAGATGATGTTTCTCCCAAAGTATTATTTAAAATAAGTTGTATTAAACATGAACCCTATTCCTGATCTGAATTATCATAGAAAAGTCTTGTTAATGTGATTTATAGTCAAATGTTTGCAAATAATATTTTGTGTTAATTGGCATGCCAGTGTGCTTACTGGTACTGCAAGGCAGCACGGTTGTTTTCAGCACCGGTATCAGTTATGTTGAGGCACTTCCACAAAGAAAATACGCTAGTAAAGAAACAAATAGCTTTACCAGTGCCTGAAATTGCATGTGCTCTGCTAAGCAAACATTGTAAATTATAAACTAATTTTATCTTCGGAAAAAGGCGACTTTTATTCAGAAGTGGAAACAGTTTGTAATAGTTGAGAACACCATGAATTCATCAATGCCAAAGTTATGTGCACAGTTAGTGTAGTGAAAAAAATACTTGTTATTACATTCAAGTAAACAGGCATTCTGACTGGAACAAGGCATTAATATTTGTTAGTGTCACTTTCCAGGGAATGTTATTAAATGCCACCTTGTTCAAAACCAGAGATGTGTTAAGAAATTGAAAAACAAGCTATAAAAGTATGCTGTTCAGACTTGTATAATGCTCTCATAACATAATCAGCACCTGCTAATACTTCATAAAATGTTATCAACGATCTTGATATGGAAGAAAATAAATTATATACATATACACATATATATATATTTGGTAGATATTCAAGAAGTTACGTTAAGCAGATATGAGTGGGGCTGTTGGAAGAAACCAAGGTGGGGAGGAATGTCTTCAGCAGTTTTAGCATTTTGAGATCTGAAACCAAGGAGTTCCGATTAAATTTTCTCTAAGGTTAGTTAGATTTGGTAAGAGATTATGTATTTCACTATTTTGGAGAACTTTCCAGCAGGTATACAATACGTTTATACAGAATACTTATGGAAATAATGTTTTTTCTTAAGAAATATCCCTTAAAATGTAATAAAGGAGGATTGCATGTGTTACAACTATGTTTTAAATCTCTGTTATTCCTAATATCCTGAAACTTTATCTGAGACTAAGTGAAACTGCTGTTTCTTGGGATATGTGTGATGGTCTAATTACCAAGCAGGATGAAGTTTTCTGTAAACTCTCCTGACCATTGAAAGGACAAGAGTATTGAAGTTGAGTGGAAGAAAATAAAATAATTGCATCTTTATTAAGATGGAATAGCATTTTGCTAACTCCACCAAAAGTGTAAGTATTTTTTGGTGTTCTCAAGAGGTATCAAGCTCTGAAAATTTATTGTTGTTCTTATTTCAACGCTAACGGACAGTGCTTTGTAGCAATTCAACCATCCATTCCAATCACCATGCATTTATTTTATACTGAAGAATAGTATAAAGCGTTAGATTTAGTAAAACTAAAAGAACAACTAGCTGATTTTATAAAAGCCAAAATAGAGTTAAAAATAGATTTTTCCTGCTTTAGGAAGTATCCTTTGATTTGGGCGATCTTTTACAGTTTGGGAAACACACACATGGTCAGTTTATGGCAATGTATAACTTGCATTATTTGTAAATAAGTGGTCATTTGTTCGGATAACCCAGCCAAGCATAAGGAAACTGAAAGCTGGAAATAATGAGCATTATGATGAATCAGTCTGAGAAGGTAGCTCACTGTGTAATCCAGGAGAAAACTCATAGAATTTAAAGCTATGTTCACCACAGGGATACTTTAATTGGCTTTGCTTGACAGATCTAAAAATGTATTAGAGGTTTCTTTATTTTTAAATAATTTCAGAACTAGTTTCATTTTTTTTTAATTTTAATTTTGCCACATAGAAATAACACGGACAGTGTGGAAATAGTAACCGGAGTTCAATCTGAAATAAGAAAATCTGTATTTTAAAAGCATTATGTGAAACCTGAACAGGCATAGATCAGTTTCTGTGCTTCTCTGCTAGGTAATTTTATTTGCCAAGCAACTTTGAGTGTGTTTTCCTTATTGATTTTTGTTTGTTTGTTTGCTTTGTTATTAAATAGCTAGTCTAATTTGGGGGCATGGAAAGATGGAAATAAAGCCCTAACTAGCTGTGCATATGTTACTATCCTGAAATTGTTACCATACCTTCAATGGGACAGGTGCCATACTTGTTATAGCAACAGAAATGATTTGATGACAAATTATAAATGTGTAGCCTGTGTTCTTTGAATTACTATTTGTACTTCAAATGCCGTGTGAAAGTTAGGCATGTAGGCATCAGGTAAATCTGGATGTGCAGTGCGCATGGCGTAAATACATCAAAGAAAGAATCAGATTTACGGTTTGATAGTCTCAAATCTTGCAGCAGAGTTAATTCAGTCATTGAAGATAGATTTGAAAGAAGATTTTAATTGTTTTTGATAAGCTGGTAAGTATAAGCACAGTGGATACATGACTGTGGCATTATTGGTAGATGGATGATTATAGTAGTGCAGTACGATACCCTGTTGGCATTATAGCTCTGCCAATCACCATAGACAATACTATTTTTAAGGTACTTTAAGCAATGGCACATTACAAATGTGAATCAAAAACGGGTAAGTCATGCTTACCCTGTTGGTACTAAATATCTGGCTATTAAGCAATGTATTTGCAAGAGTTTTCTGGGCTGTGAGAAGAATAATTTTATTTAGGAGAGCAGCTGTCAGTACAGATTGAATCTGCTTCTTGTAGACTCTTTTCTGGTAACAAAGGTGTTCTTTGGAAAAGCTAGCTTCATTATAATTAGATTAAAATAGATATATGAAGCTTTTTAGAAGTCTTGAATCTTTCTCTTGGCATCCTGAATGGCATTTTCTATATTATGACCAGACACTACATGAAAAGGTAGAAGTGAGATAACTTTTGTAT
>VZZY01024172.1:381058-507686 GCA_013400335.1 Eurystomus gularis | reverse complement strand
AAAAAAAACCCAGAAAAAAAAAATATTGAAAGTAGAAGATGCTTATGATGATGACAATGGTGTGTGGACTGTTAGTAAAACGTGCTGGTAGTTCCTAGGATCCTTATTACGAAGTAATTAACTCTATGGTGGATACTTTTCTGAATGTTCTTGAAAGGGCAAGAAGTTCCTGTGAAAAACCATGATACTGCAGCTTTATCAAACTTTAAAAAAAGAAAAAGAAAAAAAAAACAAACCAACAAACTGTAACATATCTCTTATATATATTAAAAACGTTTAAAGGTTTTAAAGATAAATTGCATTAATACAGATTGAAGTATTTTATTCTTTTTTGACTTGAAAAATTATATTTCATATTGCAAAGATGTTTACAAGTATTTTAATTTAAGTTCAGTGAACTTTTTGTAGCTGGGTTAAATCTTTTTTATTTTAGTATGGCCTTATGGCAAAGAACACTGTATTATTTTAATATCACACAATTGTGAACGGAATTACAAACCATAAAATGTGTAATGCTTTGAACAGTATTCTGTTGGGATGGAGATTTTATAGGTTCAGAAAAAAATCTTTTAAATCTGCTTCACCCAGCATATTTTCTATTCAGTGATATAAAGCATATTTTATTCTATATTATTACAAAAATGGAAATGTATAAACATATGTCAAAAGGAACTGTTGAAGCTTTCTAACATTTGTATAAATAGAATTCAGTGGAAATTACAAAAATTCTGTTGCACCACTATAGTTTTAGTATTTCTATTTTAATACATTTGTTTACCACTTGTTTATGTATATGTAGGTGATGTTACTTGAGCTTAAATGTACTTTACTGAGCAAAGTTTAAAAAACAAAGTATATTTTATTTTATGATAAAGGGCCTTTAACCTCATGGTCAAATACTAATATTATATTTGCTGAGACAAGATTTGAAATTGTATCAAGAGTTTTATTTTTCTGACATTTAAAGTTCTACATAATAAAAGTAAAACTTAAGTAATGGTGCTACTTCATGTTTTTTTAGAAATTTCTATATAAATAAAATAAAATATTACAGAAAAAAAAAAAAAGCGTTCGGTGTGGTGATTTGACTTGAAGTGCTGGGAGTGTCTTTTGGATTCCTGTAGCACTGGAAGGTGTTGGGAGTTCAGACTGTGTCAGGTTACTGTTGCTGGAACTCTTTAGCTTGTGAAGGCTTCCAGAATAGTCCTGTCAGCAACCATACCTTATACCATGCTTTTCAGGGAAAAAAAAACCACCTTGTTTTCCTGCTATGTGGCATATTGCTGGGGTTATTCCACAACTAAAAGTACCTTTCTTTGGTTTTTCTTTTGATCAGAATTTTCAGTCATGAACAGTACTTGGGTTTTGCGTGAATTGTTGCTTTTAGCAAATAAAGCAAATGTCAGAGCTGACAGCTTTCGCAGCTTTGGGGTCTAAAAGCAGAGGACAGGGGAGGCTCCTTTGTTGTAGCGCGCTGATGGAGGGATGAATCCTGCAGGTCCTGGCTCTGCCGTGCCCTGGACCTTGGATCTGCAGCGCAAACTCGCTGTTTCTGGAGTGGAACAAGGGCTTTAGTATCCTGCGATCCTTCCTCAGCTCTTGAAAGTGCTTCTTGGTATTTGGCAGTTGTGGTTTGGGTAATTGGTGTTGACAAGCTTATTTGAATAAAAGATTTATTGCCGTGTAAAGTTTGTTTGCTTTTGATGATGTCCGCGGTGGTACTGGGGCGAAGGAAGTACAGACGCTTTCTGACTAACGAGCCCACGAACCCACCGGGCAAACCCTGCAATATTTTTGTGGCTGGTTGTAGCCAACGTGTTGGAGTGAACTTGCTGGATAAAGCGTGTTAGAGCAGATTCCAGAAGGTAGCTGCAGATCGCTTTAAATCTTTGGTTTTGAGGATGCTGGTTTGCTTTCAGCGGGCGCGTGAAAACACCCAACCAAACCCAACCTGTGTAGGGCATTTCATAGGCTTTACTTCGTGCTCAGCAGTGTGTGCCAGAGCTGCTCCGCTCGGATCTCCTTTATGGACTCCAGAGCTGCTGGTTGGGTGGGAAGGGGGAGGAGGGAGGATGCGGCAGGGGATGATGGGATCTCTTTGTTTGATTTGATTTTTGCTCCTTTCATTGAACTGTGATTGTGGTATCATCTGATTTATAGGGTTAAAATACCTCACTGAGGGTTGCGTTTGTCTCGGGAAGATTGTCGTTTTGAATGGTGGAAAAAAACCCCCAATGCTGTGGAAAAGAATCCAGAGAGTGGCAGAGAAGATGGGCTTAAATACACAAGTGGTACAGACCTCGAACAAACCCCTTGGCAAAACTGGTGACTTTAAAGGGATCAGGAAGTTTAAGTTCACATGTATATTTTCTTAATGATGGGTGTTTAGGAAATGTACTCAAAATGCGTCAATCAATTTCTCCTTTCAGTGTAAACATCCTGTGCTGGTGTCTGGGAAAAGTTGTGAAATTGGCTATAAATAAAAAAAAGTGAATTTGATCACTTTGCTTAATTTCCAAAGTTTAGTGAACCCAAAAGGTAAATAGGATGAACAGAGAGTGAAAACTAAATTGTTCGCCTTTTTTTTCCCCCTCTTAACGTACAATCTGTGTGTCTCCCTGGCGTTACCAGCAGTGGCTGGGACAACGGAGCAGCCGTGGTCCCTGTAACGAGCGGCGCTTGTGCAGCAGCTCGACAACCACCCTGACCTGGGTGTGCGGCCGGGCCCTGCTCCGCTCGGCCGCCGGCTCCCTTGTTAAATGTAACGGGCCTCGCCATCCCCGTTTCTCCTGCAGGGCTTATCTTGCTATTTTCTTCACCAAACGGGCTGAAACAAAGGCAGTCCCCTCTCTGTCCGCTGCCACGGATGCCTTTATGGGCTCTGCACTCTGTGTCACCCCCTGCACGTGCTCCACGTGCGCATCGTTTCCAGATGGGAAGGTGGGCTGCAGTGCCTTAAAAACTGATGGTGTCCATTCCTCTTTGGGAATTATTTCACCCTCAGAGAGGACTGGTCTGGAGTACCCTTGTGTTGGTGTCTGATGATGCAGCAAGTGCCTTTTGCCCTGTTCGGAAGGTGCGTGCCTGGTGGTGTTGGCAGAGCTGGCCTTTTGCTGCCCGCCACGCCGGCAGGGTCGGCAGCGGCCACCTGAGGCACTTCTACTACCCGCTCACCCCAGCCACTGCGGGGCCGGTGTCTCCTCCTCCGTTGGAAGGCGTTTCAGAGGTGTACGGGCACGTGTGGCTCTGTTGCGTTACGTCTTCTCACTTTCTGGGCTGCAGTGATATGCCCCAAACCCAATTCCCCTCCCGCTGGTGGGGTGTAAAATCCTTGTCTTTGGCTGTCAGAGGCGAGCGTACGTGTGCGGAGACAGCGTGGGGAGGAACACGCAGGCTACACATGTGCGCTGCCCCTCAGATTTATGCCGTAGGTCAGTCCCTCAGACTGCAGAGGCCATAAATCAGCGCAGAATTTGTCTGAGGGTCTGGGGCCATATGGTGTGCGGGAGCGGGAGAGGGAGAGGAGTGCCCGCGCGAAAGGAGAATAAAGGCCTGGGTGCTGCAGGAATATTTCAAAGCCTGAGAAAGGGGCAAAGTTCAGTTTCTAATTGAGTGCTTTGAAATACATAGATGTATATGGTCCATGTTTATCTTCCAGAACAAAGATCGCTTTGTTTTTCAAACGTTTGTGTGTTGGTGTTGAACACGGTGCGTGGGGGTCTGCACCACGAGAGGCTCCTCTGCGCTCTCCAGCGCTGCGCGGGTGGTGGGTGCCCCCGGCGCGGGGCAGCAGCCTGGCCCAGCCGGCCGGGCGCGGGGCTCAGCGAGGACCTGCACCGTCAGGGTGTTTTCCGGTCTTTGCTCATGTACGTGTGTGTTTTCCCAGTGCGTATACGCGTATGTATCTCACAAAAAGCGTACGTTTACATTTGTCAGAATTATTATATACAAAGCCCTGAGCTTAATTATTCCTCTGTCCGTATCTTGTACTCCATGGAATTTGCATAACAATCAGACATCAAAGCCAGAGCCCTTTACTGGAAGAAAGGTCTTTCCGCAGTGTTATTTTAATAAAATACATTATAATTATCTATTTAATCTAAATTTACTCTTTAGATATTTCTTTTCCTGCAAATCAATTGAAATGAGACTTAAAAGGAAACTTTAAATATAGTAGTAAGAAAATAGTACAGTAAGGTATTTAAATTGCTTTTTGTTTGATGTTTCTCACTCCTCTCTGCCAATCCCCTCGCCCGTCTTTTTATCTCCGTTCTCCTTGTCTTGCCATTTTGGAAGTTGAAAAGATGCTTTGCTGTCACTGAAGTGAATGGGAATTCTGCCGCTGGAAGAGCATGCTGGTGAGTGTTGAGTTTAATTGATCTAGAAATAGCAAAAAGTAATTATTCACCCTGCCTCTGCTTATTTGTGTTTCCTGTACCTGTTGTCTCTCTAGTAGAGATGATTTAATTAGAGAACAAAGACTATTTTAAATCCAAGGTAGTTAAGGGCTGCTTCAGTTTGTATAATCATTTGAATTTCTAATTTACCTTTTTACGATAATCAACCCGCCAAATGCCAAAGGGCCCAAGTTTGCAGGTGAATAAGCGCTCTATCCAACAGTGAGTGATGTGGGAAGACACTTAGAAAACAACTGCGTTCTCTTGCTTTCTTCTCAGGAAATATAGATATAGATGAAGATATATGTCCGTATTTTCAATATGTACTTGGGTACACAGATGGATGCTTAAAATCCTCCAGAAAGTCACGGATTAGAAAGGCTTTCTGTTTTCAGTGCGTTAATGTTAGCAGAAACACGCTGTAATACTAGAATAAGTTTTATTGTAGTTTTATTACTTAATATTGAGGACTTTAATGAAGCTTTCACAGTTGGATATGTAAAATAATTGCATCTCATCTTATTTCTAACTTTGATTAAAGAGCAAAAAGCTCTTTCTGACTTAGTTTTACTGAATTAGGTTGTATCATGATGTGCTTATATAGTGACGAAGGTGTATCAGAAACATTCAAGCGTTTGGTATATGGATTATTCTTTAATGTTATCTGTACACGTATAGCATGCACAATTCTGGCTGTGCCCTAGATATACACATGCATGTATGCACAATATTGTGAGCGTGGTATAGCCCCAATCTTTTAAGATTTTTGCAATCTTAGTAAACAGCCTCTATCACGTGATGTTGAATTTGTGACCCTAAGGGATATCAGGTGGGGCCGTGGCTACAGGAACCACCTGTCTCCGTTCTAGGCTGCATTTTTCTGAGTGCTGGGCTCCACGAAACCGAGAGCAGGAGCCTCCCTTGATCAGGATTTAGTTCCCCCAGTAAATTAAACTCGGGCAAATAAGGTTTGTTTGCATAGAAAATCTTACCCAAGGCACACAGACAGTGTTTCTCCCTAATGTGCGTTCGTTGGGGTTTTTTGGTAGGGAAGTTTTTGCCATATCTTTTGTAGCAACTTAGAGCTCTCAACTGGTAAGAAGATTATTGGTTAAGAAAATTGGTCAGTTAAATACTTTCATACTAAATGCATCTGATACCTTTACCACCACAAACGTGATTGATTAGCTGTCTCAAGAAATTTATAGCTTTGATAAGGCTGCACCAAGAGAAGTGCCTTGTTAGTTTTAAATAGAGAACAAAAAGAGATTTTTGATGTTCCTCATTACATGTTTTCCACTTGTGATGGAGATAAAATACAGTAAAGTGCTTTTTCCTCTTATGTATAAGGGCTCTTCTGCCTTTCATACCTGGCAGAATTGTGTGGCCCACTTTGCATCAGTATGAATGGCAATTGCCTTGTAAATGTGACTGCCCTGAGAGGGTGAATAGGCTGTTGTCTCCTATTTTGTCCTTTGTCTTCATGTTTTATTCACTTTTACCCTCTATAAAAGAGCCTTAATTTAGATCTGAGAAAACAGTAGTGGTGCTCCAGTTCATTATAGATCTAGGGTCTGGTTTTATTTGATTTTCATGTTCTTTATATTTTGATGGGTGTACTAAACAACAGAAGCTATTTTAATCAAAAGAAAATTTCAACAAGATCATGACCCATAAATAGTGGTTTTGATAGAGTCACAAAAGTTTCTGTTACGCGTTTGGAAATTATTTCCACAATTTAACTGCAAAAGGGAAGTAAATCATGCCCCTTTAAGAGTTAGAAAAAAGGAGTGTTTTTCAGGATTTTTAGTTCTGCTCCTGAGTCATTGTATCATCTCGGCTAATTAATTTCACCTTTTATATGCTTCAGGATTTCCATCTGTGAATGAACTAATGACAGCTACTTACAGGCAGTATTGTGAAGATTAATTAATTGACATTATTGAAGTATCCTGAGGTGGAAGTCCTGATGTAAGTACAAAATATTATTACAGATACTTTGCAATTAATCAGATCACAGTAGCCAGCATGCGGGAATCGTAGTGGTCTAGAGCAAACAAACACAGAACTGCATTATATTTGAAATCTGTGGGGTTGTTCTTCTCAGATTTCTGGTTCTACATGTTATTTGAACAACCTTATTCAGTGAGTGGCACTTACAGGTGTGGTGGGCTTGACTTAGGAGAAATGTGTGATCCCGGTGTTTTATGTGTAGCCCTGGTGGACTTTGTTGAGGATACAGAAAGGGAACCTGGCTAGCAATTTTCTTGCCTCCTCTGGTGTAACATTGCTAACGCTTTGAAATGGAATGTCCTTTTCTAATGGAGATGAAAATGTTAGCGTTATAAAGAAACATACGACACTGATTTAGTAATCCCTGTGCATGTGGCTGGATATTACTGAACAAAGCTTTTCCTGTATGAAGGAGGACAAGAGGAGTGAAGTCTTACATCACGAAGCATCAGAAGGGAATTGATGCTGTGAAATTGTTCATCATTTATACAGATAATAAGATCTCTTCTTACTACTCATGGCTGGGATGCTGTTTGCATAATGATATGACTACAGCTGTGCGGGTCTTAGACCACATGTTTTAAAATGGCAAGAATAACTGGAAACAGTGGAATTTGTCTGAGCCTTGCTGTAATTAAATACTATGAAACATGTACCTAATTTTTCATAATGTTGAATACACAGTTGACAATACGGTGAATGTAGCTGCTGTCTGTATCACCTTCCAGAGACTGATCACATTCCTAAGTGACTGGATAGACTTTGTGCTGTTGGAAATGTAAGTCGCAAGATATTTTTGGAATTATTTGCAATGGTTGCACAAGTGCAGGCGGAAGGTTTAAAGCTTCACAAACGTTCATATTTCTTTCTCCTTATGTCACTTTAAAAAGAAGGGTCGATCACATGCAATTATGAAACCGCTTCATGTTTGACGCAGTTAAAGATGTTTTCAGGCCACAAAAATCTAACTTTCTATGACTAATTTGAATTAAAAACCCACTCCAGCAGAAAACGTCCTCAATCTTTGGAGTCACATGGTTCTTGGAAAGCTCTTCCTTGGCTGTGCAGGAGGTCAGTCTTTTAAGGAGAAAGTCTGTGCACAAACGTGCAGCACTGCTAATGAGAGGAATTTCACACTCCTCCCCCTGACACAAGCTCTGTGTTCATCCTGCCGACTGCTGCCTCTAAAACCTTTTGGCATTAGATGTTATAATGAGTGCTGGGCCATTACTGAGCCGGTGTAGCAAAATGCTGTAACTCTAGATAAAGAGAGGGCTTCCAGAAGGTAGGGTCACCCACTCTGCAAAAATAAAAAGTAATTAAAAGTGAGGTCTCCTGTTTGTCTCTGAGTGCAGCTCTGCTATATGGCTGCCCTTCCTTTCCCCAATGGTGATTTTCAAGCCAAACGGCCCTTTCATCATCACTCTGGCTTAGCAGCAAAGTTGTCTGTCAATAATAGCAGGCTTCACTTCTTCCCTGGCTAACTGGTAGTCAGACAGCCAAAGAAAGGCCTATCCAGAATTAGGATATGCTCAATGCACCATCCGCTGGTGTTGTTCCCATCAGCCTAATTATATGACTTTTGGGTCAGACAATGTCTCATTGTGTGGCCCTTGGCAGCTACAGGATGCCTAATGCTGCATGAATGTCTAATGTGAAGTTTGATGGCTATGACTGAGGCTGCAGTTCCACGCTGGAATTGAAAACATCCGTGTAGTTTCCATAGAAAACCAGGTCAATGGTGCTTCCATAAAGCATTAGCCCCAGGGAAAGCTATTGGTTGTACTTTGCCTGTACAAATCCATGCAGGGTGACCAGTTTACAGTGCATTTCTCTTTCAGGTACATGACAATTAAGGAATGAGATTGATTTAGTCTTTAGTGACCTATTTCAGAATCCGAATTTATTGCAAGCACCATCCCTTATCCTTTTATCTCCATCTTTTATTTTGTGCATTTAAGAACACTTGTGGTGTATCTTATAAACACTGCAAGCACAATGAATATGGCTTTGTATGGGTAGGTTTAAAAAAAAAAAATTACTTTATGTTTTCTTTGACTGTAAAATTTTAGGTAGAACTATCCTATCTTTACAACACTTCCTGTAAAAACCTGCCTCTTTTACAGGCAAAAGCAAGGTATGAATGTAAAAAGCAATTCATTGCAGATGAAGGCTGTAATACGCTTGTTCATTTCAAAGGAGAATGTATAACTAATTACGTTTTAATTAAATCTCTAACGTCAACAGCTGTTTTTAAGGGATCTTTTTAAGCTACATTTATTTTTAGTATTGCTTAAGATTGTCTTTCTTTGCATACATCTCCCTTCATGCATTATTGCCTTTTACAAAGTTTTCCCTCTTCTAAAGTACCAACTAACGCTGGCATATATTAAAAGCTAAGCGCAGGTAAGGTTCTTTTTTTAAGATGCTGGCTGTGACTTTTCTAAGTAGAGAGCAAAAATATGTCACACCACCATCTCGTTTTCTCCCAGAAGTAGAAGGTTCCAGCTCCAAACCCCAAACTGCTGAGGCCAGTTTTCAGCTGACAGTGGTTTATGTCGGCTGGCTGTTATCAGTTCCTCTACAACGCAGCTGCTAATTACAGTAACAGCAAAACTATCTCTTCAGACTGAGTGAGCCACACTGATTTGATTCTTCCCCCCCCAAATCAACAGCAGCAGCAGTAAGTATCCTTTAACTTGTAAAGAACAAAAAAATCTAACCCCTTGTCACATGAAAAACTTAGTCAAACTGAGGGTTTCATATATCAGGGCTTGGTCCTATAGGTTTTCCTGGAACTTGTGTCAGCCCATAGAGCTTCGGGTGTCATTGTGGCTTCTTAGTATTCTTGGTTTACCAGTTCCAGCCTAGATCATCCAGAAGCAGAGAGGAAGGAAAAAGAAGTCTTTGCTCAGCGTGTAGAAGCTTGGAAATTCTTTCACGGGAGTCACCAGAGCCTGTTGTCCCCCAGCCACTGCAGGACTTTAAGGTGAGCTCTGTGTCAGGCACAAGGGTCAGAGCCACACCAGAGATCTCTGGCCTGGCAAGACCCAGATCATTTGTGCACTGTCTCTGCTGTAAGGGGACACAGCTCTACCCTGCATCTCTTCACTCCCCCTGAGCACACCCAGCAGCCATTACCGTGCTGCTGGGGAGGAAGGAGCAGCTCTCCGTGGTTGGGCTTTGCACCTCCGGCACCTGGTGACTACTGCTGTAGTACTGCTGTGCCCGTCTCGTCCGTGGTGAAACCATTTGGGGCATCTCTCTCAGCCCTGTGAAGGAGTTAAAACACACCCCCTTTCTCTCTGCGCTGATCAGAGGGGTTGTCTTCCTGTTGTGGTGGATTTGCAGGTAGCCTGTGTCCAGCTGCTCGCTAGCTGCTCTTGCTGGGCTTCCTGTAGTTATGGGATCAACTCACGCGAAAGATACCCTCTGTAATCTGCTCTCCCTGCCACTTCTCCTCTTGCTGAACTGCATGTTTTCGCATGATTCAGAGTCCTAAGCACTCCAGAAATTGGGAGAATTATTTGAGAGATGATTACTGTATTGCTGTGCAGGAGTATGTAGCTAATATCAGTTTACTATCTAAGCTCTAATTTTCTGTAAACATCAAAGCCCAGTAATCATGAGAGCCCTGTGTTGGTTTATTCCATTATAAATTGGAATGCTGGTGTATTTGCTAAAATTGCATAAACAAAAAATAAGAGTTCATTATCTCTTTCAGGAAACTAGCCAAGAGGTTCAGAAAAACTTGACATCTGAGGCTAAGATAGTAATTGATCTAGTGGCAGTAAAATAATGGCAAACCAGAAAAACTGGTGAATCTTCTAGTTAACACCTGCAAGTGTGTGGTGATTATGTTTTTCACTGATAAATTGAGATTTCTGAAACCCATGACTTGCAAGAGCAGAGCAGACCCTTTATATTTCACTGTTAAATTTCTCTTTTTTCTTTATAAGTGCACTGCATCTAATTTCGATCTCAGGCAAGTGTAAATCACAGTTAACACTGATGGCATCACTGTAATTGCATGTATCTGAAGTCAGTGTATTTGGGAGAAAATCAGACTTGTTGGGTCAGATTCCTCAGAGAGGGACTCTCTGAAAGCAGAGCAAATTCACGTGAGTGACATGAATTATCCCCAACCTGCCACTGCTGTACATGAAAGCTAAATCTGACCAGCTTAGTGCCATAGCTTCAACAGAATTTTTGATGAAGCATGCCGCGGCTCTCTCTACAGCAAAAATGTCTTCATTTAAATAGTGTAAAGCAATCAGATATACTGAGATGTGTGGGATTTCTTCAGCATGGTGAAGGACACTCCTCTGTCCACTTCTGATGGATGGGTCAGCCATCCTTGGATCAGTAGGCAGCTCAAACCGTTTTAATGAATTGATGTGGTAACTGAACCTAAAAATGGTCTTTGGGGTGCTTGCAAGCATTTCCAAGAATACCATACGGAGCAAAAGCAGTTGTTAAGGTCTTGTGGGACATACCCAGGGCAGAGAGTTAAGAGCTGGTCTTGCAGCTGTGCCGTCTCATGTGGGTAATTCACTGGATTTCTCCTCTTAATTTAGTTATTAAACGGGGAAATAGTCTTGGCTTGCTGTATTAGGGTGCTGTGAAGATAAGTTAACTTCCATTAAAACATGCTTAAAATTCTGGATTGGAGAGCATAATAGAAATGTGAAGCATCTTCTTATGTTAGACGCTGTGGAATTAGCAAACATGGTTAATCCCTAGTGTTCGACAATAATTCCTCTGCACCAGGACAGAAAAACAGGGCCAGTAAGAAACGTGGAGCGGCCAGGCTGGCAATGGCTGCAGTGAAACAGCATTTTGATTTGTCAGTCTCTCAGAACTTTGCTTAATGTGTTACTATTTCTTCTTGTCAGAGCACAAAACTGAATTCTAGAAGCTGAATAGCTACATGACGTTGTATTAGAAGACATACCAATCACTCTAGGATTGCTTTCCTGATGTCAACACCACGTACTGCATACCAACATCCGCACTGTACCAGAGATGCTCTTCATGTGTCTGGGAAACTGCGTGACAATTTGTGCAAGATGAGCATATCTTGCATGCTGGGTTATTGAAAAGCTGAGTCAATTGACTAGTGTTATTTTCAATAATATTTACCAGCAGACTCTATATATTGACTTTTACACCTACTGTCATTTTGGATTACCATTACTGTCAGAGAGTAATTGCAAAATTCCCTTTTTTTCTTTTTCTTGCGTGTGTTTTCACAGGTAACACTTATTTCACAAAGAGCTGTGTAGAAAGCTGTATGTTTGTTACCCAACCTCTCTCATACCTCTCAGGTCATGGTAGTGTACAGACAAGCTCCAGCAGATGAATTGTGCAGAGAGATGGGGAGGATTTGCCCTGATGCACTGAAGCATTCAGAATTTGAAAAGTCTGGGTGAATCCTAAGCTGCTTGAGTCAACGTGCACTTTCCTTCTGACCTCAGTGGATCCAGGATTTTCCTGCCATGTACATTTGCTGACTGGACAGCAAGTAAATGTTTCGTTGCTTGTGTGATCATATATAGAGGGCTTCATGAAGCAGGTATGTTCCGGGTGGCTGATAACTTGGGGAATGTGTGTTGTCTCCAGTCAGAAACATGCTCTTCCTGTTGTGAAGGCTGTTCAAGTTATCTGTGTATAATATCATGAGCTGGAAGAGAAAGGGGATTTTTTTGCCCTTTGAAGAAGCTCCTCCAGATTCTTTTCTGTCTCTCTTCAGTGTGATACACCACTATTTACATTCTTTTTTATCTCTATTTTTCCCCAGCTTGCTCTTTTCTTTCAGGCAGTTGAAGTCTGGCTTTGGTCTTTCTGGGTGGATATAAGTTTCCATTTCAATGTGTTACTGGATTTTTTGGTTCTGGTGCAGAAGTCAGGCTGTCTCACAGCATCTCCTCTTTGCATTAGACCCTGTCAGGTCTCTCCTGCACTGATGCACTTATTAAAAGCTTAGTTATTTATTCATTTCCTCTTCACTATCTTTAGGTATATGCCTGGACTTGGAAATTATCAGTCATGTTTTTTTCATGTTGCCTTGCTCTTTTTGTTCTCTTATGGGAACCCATGGTGTTGGTAGAGGACTCACCCCTGAAAACCAATGTTTCTGACCCATTTATCTGTACAAATTATTTTTCTGGATTATCTTTTCTGCTTTTCTGAATAAAAACTGCTAACATTGAAGGCTCCAAGCCCATTCTTTTTGCCTGACTCACCAAAGTTATAGCAAAACTTTTCCTTTTACAGACTTGACTGATTAACTTGACTTTTTCTCATTGCTATGGGAATGGAAGAAGCAAAGCCAAAGGTAAGGAGTGTGTTCTGGGGTTTGGGAAGAATCCCCCCAGTGCTGTCTTGAAGCTCTGGCTCATGCTGCAGGGACCTTAATTTTACACAGCCACTTCAGCCATGTTCTGGCAGGAAGGTGATGCTGGGCCCTTCCTAGGGAAGGGAGAATAAGTGTGACTTGGGTTGCATGCTAGGGAGGAGCTCTGGAAAGAGCTGCCTCTCAGTAGGGATGCCTGGAGGATAAAAAGATAGTCTGATGTGACAATTTTGCTTCATATTGTGTTTTTGTGAAAAGTTTTGGTGCTAACCTTGACTGAGAAAGATGGAGGTGATTTAGAGAGCCTGCTCTTTAAATGGAAAACAGCAAATCATGCCAGAGTGAAAAGGCCAAGCCACAGGTGCGCATGGACTTATGGCAAGACAAGCAGCTACCTGAGTGTGTTGAGCACTTGCACGCACAAAGTGGGAAGCGAGAGACAGGGAAGACAACTAGGTGGAATAAAGGTTTTAAATCCAGAAGTTCCAGTCACACAGTAAGATGTGATTTATTTCAGGGAAAGGAACATTTGCAACCACCTAGGCCATTTGCTGGTACCTATCTAGACAGGTGCTGCTAAGCCTTCTAAATTAAAATAGTTTAATTTTGAGGAAAACCTACTAGTACAGACCAGTTCAGAGACACTCTTCTGCATGCAAATGGGAAAGGGGGAGGTGCTTTAGAAGCACAAATGTAACAGACGGAGCAAAGCAGAGGAAAATGAAGGTGTGCTGAGAAAGCAGCGTAGAGGGAAAAGCCAAATGCTGGTAGAGATAAAGGGCCTTTCTTAGAGAAGGCGCAGCAATGTAGTGACTGCACTGAGAACCACTAGCACTGCCCTCTAAAAGCTGCTTGGTTATTGGAAAGTAAGGGGAAATTCCCTATCAGATCAATTGGTGCTTTAGATGCCACAAAAAAGGGCAATTTCCACTCTGTAAGTTTAATTTGCTTTCTTTTAGCATAAAATTTGATTAGCCTCCAGGCAGTTCGTTAGATTTTGTAAAGAATGGATGCGAGGCAACACTGGGGCACAGCAAAGGTACGTTTTCACATGTGTCATGACCATTAATAAGGGGCTGTTCATGATGCAGGTTATCACCTGGTAATATAACTTTGGTCTGAATCAAGAGGCACAGCACAATCACACTTCCGTCAAATTAGCCAGGATGAATGATGCAAAGTTTATGCAGCTTTATGCACCTTTTTCAGATTAGCTTTATGCAGCTTTTTCAGATTAGCTTTATGCTTGCTGTGGGAGGACGGCTGACAGTGAGCCAGACAAGGTTAGCAGCTGATCTGGCATAAAGTCTTCCGGTACAGAGTTACCCCATTAAAAATTTTAAAAGAAGTCTGTAAAGGCAAAGTGAAGTTGCATTGGCCCAGTGCTTCCCACCCAGCAGTCACAATGTTGTCTAATACCATAAAAGCAGATTTAGCTTCTCCTCAGGTTGCCAGTGCAGCTCCCTGAGGTTTTGTTTTCCAAGGCCTAAGCCTCTGGTGACCTCAGTCTGAGCAGAGCAGGAGCTCAGCATGTTGAGGAGCCACCTGGCAGGTACTGTAAATGCATGTGAGGGGTGTGGACTGGTTGTGGCTATGTGTGGAGAGCCTCAAATTGCATTTGAAACTTAATTGTGGGGAAGGAATTGGTTTGGGGGGTTGGGTTTTTTTTTTACCTAACTGTATGCAAGTTATAATTCTGAAAAGATACCTGCAGATGTTTCCAGTACAACAAGCTAGAGAAGAATGAGATCGACTGAAATGGTAGGTTAATACCTGAGTTAAAGCTGGTTGCATTCCCTGGAGCCAACTGTTGACATCTTTACTGATTTCCAAGTGGGCATTAAAGGCTTCCTCCAGCCTGCTCTGTCTCCCTCTGAGCCTCCTCCTGGAAACCTCTGGCTCTGAAAGGGGTTCCTCTCTCTCCCCACCTCTTTTCTACACCTTACAAGTTCATGCTGTTCTTTTCTCCACCCTGCTCCTGTACACTTTAGCTGCATTTGCCCCGCTAGTAATTAATCTGGCAACTTACACATGGTAACAAGACAACTGAATGTCCCACATAAATCAAATGCAAATGGGAAAATAATTGTCACAGAAATATTTGTGGACAGGAGCAAGGGGGGAAGAGATTAATGTTTCTGACAGGGCTGGAATATGACTCTACTTTGGTTTCATTAATGTAATTTCATTTCATTAATTTAATTCGCTTTTACTTGAATGATGCCTTTCCAGGGCCTGGTCCATGCAAGGTACTTGTCCGACTGCAGCTGGTTACTCACTTCGAGACTCGCACCAGTACCAGGCATGCTTGAGATGGGTGAATATGGCCAAGGAAATCTCCAGCTGCTGTTTGCTAAGAGAAGCATCATTACCACACTATGTTGGACTGTTTTGCATCCCTGCTGAAAGGGTGGCGGTGTGGCATCCGGGGAACTGGCTGGGAAGAGCTGAGGGAATCCTGAATGTATGGATTTACTACTCTTTAGAATGTAGCATTATTAGAGAAGCTGGTTATAATTTTAATCTCTGCTGGGATTGAAGGGTTTTCTTAAAGTCAAGAAGCCTCTAGTAGCTTCTGCTAGAGGTGCTTTTTCTCTCCTTCCCTACCAGCGATGTCTTCTGCTAGTATAGCTACACCGATGGCTGTGAGCAGGTGCCAGGTTGGCTCATGTCTTACCATCATTTAGTTTTACCTTAACACAGACTGTTTTCCAGTTCTGACTAGCAGAAGCTGTGAAAAAAAAAAACGAATGATGTGTTTCTCATGGTATCAGTTTAACCTGGCTATACTGGGGAGTATGGCTAGGTCTGCTCTGTCTACAGCTCAGATCTTAAAAGAAGCATGGTAGGCACTATAGTAACCTAGTAATGTGAGGGAACTCGCTTTGAACAGAGTATTTCTTTGGCTGGATGTGAACAAAACTTCTGCTCTGGGTGCCCATAGGGAGTAGAGAGAAAGGGCTTTTCCCTGTCATGACTGTGAGCTGGCATTTGCCCTCTCCCCTGGCTCTTCAGGTTGCCTGGGTACCAATTTCTGATCCTTTGAACTGTGTCTCAACTGGGCCTAGAGCTGAGGGAATAGATATCCGGTGTGAGAGGGAACACAGACCCCAGTGAGTTATTCTTCATCGTCTCAAAAATGGAAAGTCATTAAAAGTAAACATGATGGATAGGTCATATTTGATCAAGAACTGTCTTTAAGTGAGTTCAATTGTGAAGAAGCAAAGTGGTAGAGAGGCTACTTTCTTTGTAATATATGGGTCCACTTAAATTTGGTCATTAGAAAAGGGCAATACCTTGTTTTGTGGAATAAGGAAACAACACTGCTAAAAAATTTAAGTGTTACTTTTCATTTGTTTTCCCCAATTTTATTATTTATTTCAGGACAGGTAGGTCTCTTCTCTGTGTAAAAGGCAGTTTACAACAAATAGAGAACATAGAAAAT
Source organism: Eurystomus gularis (assembly GCA_013400335.1). Lineage (NCBI taxonomy): Eukaryota > Metazoa > Chordata > Aves > Coraciiformes > Coraciidae > Eurystomus > Eurystomus gularis. The sequence goes on along the minus strand of VZZY01024172.1, from coordinate 491,476 downwards.
ATTCACACAGGATTTTAAACCCCCACGAGTGTGGCTCTGGTATCAGGTTTCTCTGTGGTTTCTCCCTTCAGTGCTCTGTCAGTCAGGATCTGAAGTGGTCCATGTGCCACCATGGTCACCGGTGGCTGCACTGTAGGCTGGTAGGGTCCATGGGGAAAGCTGCTGTTCTAGAATTGCTCCTAAGGCACTTCCCATGTTGTTCATGCTTCATTACTGGTAGGAGTATCTCTGAACCAGTGGCTTCATGATCTTCTGTCGCTGCAGCTTTAGTCAAACTGTTCCATATGTGGATTTGTTAAAAGATGTTTAACACATGGTTTGGGGCTCCCCACCAAAAAAAAAGCAGTGACTGCAAGAGAAATTTCTCCTTACACTTCCTCCTAGGAAGAATTACCCAAATGTCTGTCACATGGGCTGCTTTTGTTCAAACCTATAGAGGAAAAGTGGAAATGGTGGCAGTGTTGAACTTTTTTCTTGGTTAGCTGAGAGCTGGGGAGAACTTCTGGTCACTGCTTTCTCTTGCTTTTGTCTTCTTCATGTTGTAAGAAACAACTGCATGGCAAGGAATAGGTAGAGCAGGTCTGGCCATGTGTTTTCATAAGACAGAATGGTATTGGCTTCCAAATAGTCTTTTTCTCCCAGAAGAATATAATGATCGTTGGTGACTGAGTTTTATAGAAGACAGCTGAGTAGAACCTTGCTTGAGCGGATCTGTTTTGCCCATTTATAGAAATCTACTTGACACCAGTGAAGTTTTCAGTTATGCTGGATGAAAATGAATTCTGTAAGAACAATTTAGGCTTGCTTATTAGTCTATAAATGAGCTTTTAAACTGATGGTTAAATGTCATTATCTGCCCTATTTGAAGTGAAAGGAAGTTGCCCAAGTAAGAGATCAGAATCTGTACTGTTGTGGTTTCAGTTTTTGTGAGAAGTGTGACTCTTTCTCTCCCTCTCCAGAGAATGCATGTTCCTCCTCCTGTCAGAGCGGATCAGCACTGATGTCTGTGCAAACCTTCTTGCTTGTCTTTCCCCAGTGAGAGTTTTCTAACCTTGCTGCCCACATAGACTCTTTAGAAATCACCTGTCCATCAATAATCCCTCAATTATCTGTGAATGGGGCCAGGAAAGAGCCTGACCTCCTTGCACCTTCTCTGAGCCAAACCTGGTTACTGACAGAGGGACTCTCCATATGGTTCAGCTTTTGGCATTTCTTTCTGTTCTTCTGTTGACTGACCTGGGAGTCCACTCGGCCATGGCACGATTTAAGCTGTACATAACAACATGAGAAAAACAAAAGTGAAATGCCAGTAAAAGTGTGGTTTCTGGACCAGGAACTTAACTGGGCTGTGGCAGATCTGCTTTCAGGTCCCAGACCTGCTATAATCATAATCATCTGTAATTTTAGGCAGGTCGCTTACTGCCTCCATGTCTCCCTTTCTAGTTTGGTCAGAGAGAGGAAGCAGTGCTTCTGCTTTGTCTGATAGCTGTGATTTCTGTCATCCATCCTTTGGAGCAGGGCTTCTCTTTGTTTACGAGTTACCCAGCATGACGGTGATATGATCTTGCTTGAGGTCTGTGCAGTCTCCAGTAATAGTAACACAGACAATCAGTTAACTGAAACAGAAACAAATATTCAAATGATATGCCTGTGAGGTTTCTCTCATCATTAGATTTTATTATGATGTATCCTTTGTTTGATTTACTTTATACCTCTAGGAATATTTGTTTAGCTTATTTATGACATCATGGTTTTCTTAGAAAATCAGGACATGGTTCTGAGTGGTCAGATGGATAGTGCCTTTACTGTTGCTTCTCATGTAGCAACCCGTAGCCTTTACAAATCCTTACTTCAGTCATTGCATGTATTAGAATTCTTGCATATCTCTCAGATACATTGAAATGCCTACTCTGAGCTGGCTGGTTCAGACCCTCTGTTCGGGCTGTGACAGCCACGTTACTCCATGCTCAGTGCCACTGCCATTGCCAGACTTTCAGCATGAGCGAGAGAATCTAGTTAGCAGCAATAGTATGCACTTTATTTTTCCCTCTCAGAGGTTATATCTGGCGACTCTGTGACTGGAACAATGACACTAACCTTGGTTTTACAGTAACAAAGCAGCTATGAGTTTTCTGGGTAAAGGATATTTTGACTGACATACAAGTAGCTGTAGCTTTGCTGCACAATGGAGAAAATGACTTCATTTAACAGCTTTCTGTGCCAAGAAAGAAATAAAACAGTTCTGAGAATGTTGAAGATTTTTCTTCCTGTTTTAATTTTAAACCTAAAAGAAAAAGCAGTTGCCATATAAGTCCAAGTCAATGAACTATATAAATCTTTAAAAAGGTTTCATAAAGTAATAATGACTTTAGTATATGTACCAAATGAGATTAAAGAACTACATTTGGTTCTAATACAGAGTTTCACATTCAAAAGGACCATCAGTTTCCTGTTTAAAATCTACTTATAGTGAACTGAATGGAGTTCAAACATAATGCCATTGTATTTCAGACATTTATCTTAATTTAAAACAGCTGAAAAACATTAATAACAGAGCAAGGAGATGTGGAGGTATAGGCGTTTCTCCCTTCCTTCTCTGCTTTTTGAAATAATGAGCTCAGATATAACATACCCCTGTTTACACTCTTCCACCAGTCTTGTAAGACAAGGTGCACAGTGTCAGCCCCATCGAAACCATAAGAATAATAGTCTTTTTGAAGGGGCGAAGGACATGAGTAAAACTTGCTTCACCAAGTGTCTGCTTCTGAACAGGCAGGTTAAGCAATGATTTATTGGGGCAGTTTTTTTCCTAGAGCATCTTCATGAAGCATTTGCAATAGGGGCACACTAAGCTGAAACTCACCAACATGAACACTTCCACACTTTTTGGCTTCGATCCCAGTTTCCTGTTTCTTTTCAGTGAAAATTCTCCCTCTGCCATGACTGTCTTTAAACATAAAATGTTGCAAATCGTACTGTTGTGCATTTTACATGTCCTTCATATGAATTTCACCTTCTCTATTGTAATTCCACAGAGGGACTGTTAATTCTGTGCCATTCGAGCTTTTCACAATTGTTCAACATCTTGAAGCTCTGAATTAATTTGTTAATAAAAATCAAAGTGGATTTCTGTTTTCCTATTAGAGGGCTGTCTTTCAAGAGGAGACGGTGAGTGAAGAAAATGCATTATAAGGGCATGAGAGGTCAGGTTTAGCATAAATACTTGAAATATGCTAACTGGGGCTAGGGCATTCTTGAGCTAGGTGCTGTACAAACAAATCCTGCCTCTGAAGGTCTGTAGCATAAGTAAGCTTTACAATAATTTTCCTGTGAGTTTTCACACTAGAAATAAATTACCTTGAAACCCCTTCAGAATGATAAAGGAATCTTCTGGTTTGATGTTCCACATACATGGGAACATCTTTTCTCCCAAGACACCAGATATCCCACCAATCAACGTATCTGTCTAGTGGAATAATGTGAGAATGTAGTTTTTGTTATCAGAATCTTCCCAGGGAGCATAAGGTACTTTGTAGTGCTATATTCTTGCAGTTCTCAGAATCATGTGCATTAAAGGTTGCTTAACAGCTGGTGAGTCACACAGCTTGTTCTTTGAGCTCAAATGCTCCATTAGGACACATCCACCAGAGGTATTTTAACCTTTGAAAAAAATCAATACAAGTGGCTTAAACATTCTAGGATTTAAGAAAGAAAAAGAAAAAACCAAAACAAACCAGAAAACCCTAAATAACAACAAACTGCCTGCCTGATATGTAATAAATTAACCTTTGTTCTAGTAGGTGCATCTTAGGGGTGTAGCATTTACTAGAGAGCAGCACAGTTCTGGTCTAAAAAGTCACTGTCTTTGAGCACCAAGCAAAGCTGAGTCTCTGAAGGAAATAAAGTGTCTTCTGAGTTAAGAAAAAAAATCTCTAAACTTTGTTCCAGATTGCACGTGGTGGCAAGAACATCACTTGGAAGAAGACTACACTCTTATTTAAATGGGCAGTTGGTCCCCTCCTTAAATGAACTGTATTTATGGCAGATAATTGCAAATACAGCTCTATGTAGCAAGCCGCAGTGCTTGACTAAGTAGCCAGACTGAGAGAGGCATTCTGCAGGCAGTATGTATTACCCTCTAGTTTAAACATACCTGATGTTAAATAAGTTGAACTGGCCCTGTTTTAGCCAAACTTCTTGAGGAAATGAAGTATACTCTCCCACTCTGCTGGTCAGTGCCCGTGTGATATAACTTGGTGGAGAAAGGCTGATTCGAATCAAATTTGAATAAAATTTGACTGTGAGATGAAGGGCTGAAGGATATTGCAGTCCTCCAAATTTCATAAGAGGCAGTCCAGCAGAGGGAAAACAAATCAATGCTCCCTTTAGGGAAAATCTCACAGAATCAGCTCAGTTGCTTTATTAGACACCTGAAAACCCAACCTTCTGCTTTACACATAAGACATAACTGAAGAAAACCAGATTTTGAACTTCTGCCTGTGGAATGATTCCTTTGCATAAATAAGCAAGGTAGTTTGATTTTTCTCTCGTGGTAGAACCTCAGTGGTTTCATTTCCCAGTAAGTCTCCTCGCGATAAATGGCCTAGCTGTATATCATCAGCCGTATATTGCATATATTGCAGCTCCTGAATTTCCTCTGCTTTGGTCTCTTTGGCATCAACTTTATCCTGAGCACAAGATGGAGAAGTCTCACAATGCCTCCCATCCTCTGAACCAGCCATATTGGGATGCAGTCAGAGCTCTTCCTCTTGCATGTGGCTGAGGGACCCATCGGTGGCAGGGCTGGCTGGGAGCAGTTTTGGGTCACTGCCTGATGCCGTGGGCAGTGTATAAGCTGATAGTGAAACCTTGGCCACACTGAAGTGGGTTCAGGATCCTGCCACAGCCACAGATGGTGAGCAGAGAGCAGTGCCCAGGGTGCGGCCGTGACAAGATGCCCCATTTTAGGACACGGTTCAAAGCTGCCAGGCAGTCTCAATGTCCCATGTTTCAGGTATGGCACAGGGCTGCCATCTCTCTGCTAGGAGTGGAGCCTGGATCTGGTGGAAGAACAGCCATTTCACAGTGCTGGAGAACTGGCTGTGCGACCTCCCTAGCGATGGCGCGTACTGACTGCAACATGCTGTTAAAATTTGTGAGGACTGCTGTGAGGCAGAGCGCAGGGAGAGCAACGCTATTTAGTATGAGGAGAATTTTCTGGTACTTAATGCCACCAGAATGTCAGAAGAGTTAATGGCAGATGTGGTTGTGAAAATGTTCTGTATTTTTAGACAACCTTTAATTAAGACACTTTGTATGTAGCAGCGACCAAATAATATGCTGCCACTTGAAAGCTGTCAGAAGGGAAAAAGTGTACAAAGCTTCTAAATGCAGCCCTCTTTATTTTTATCTGAAAGTGAATTAGGAAACCTTTCCAGTAACAATAACTGTCCTTTCACATGAAATGATTTATTTAATGCACACTGTAAATACTTTGGGCATCTATATGGATTTGTACTTAACCCCTTTCACTTCACGTTGTTTAATCTAGCCTCATATTAAAAAGATTACATCTGAAAGCTGAATGGGTTTTGTGATCCCAGCCTTTTCTTCCGAGACTAATGTTTTATATAATTATTTTGATACTGCAGAATTTTTTTTCATCCTTTTGTAAACCTTTGTAAGGGGTGAATAGGCCTTTCAGGGTTTTTGTTGGGATTGAATGAGGAGAAAACAAATGTATAGAGTGCGATTCCATTTTGAACTTGAAGATGCTTTATTAATAGATTGTTTATTTGCCTATAGGGTTAGAAAGATACTAACATGATGGAGGATTCTCTAATAGAGCACTAATTTTTACTTTGACGTAACAGAGATATAACATTTATTGCATAAGCTTGGGCTTGGATGGAAGGCACTGAGGTTTCAGTAAATCAAGACACAAAAAATCTGAAAGAACTGTATAAGCACCATTTTGATGTTCCTAGAATTTTGATACCCAGTGCCGTTAGGATAAACACCCAGTAAGAAGCAATTAGATTATTAGTTAGCCAATATATTACGCATGTTTACAGAATTAAATTGGTTAATGTATTTAAGCTGTTCCCAGCCTGTGTTCACAGGCTGCCATTTGAGGTAGGCAGCAGGCTGGCTGCGCACTGCTGCGTCCCTCATCATTTGGCTGGTAGTACGCGGTAGGATGAACAACACCCATCCAGGCTGTGAGTGGAAGACACTATCTTTAATAATTGCAACAATACCAAGTCTTCTGTGTGCAGGTGGATATTCATTTACAGAATCACTCTGTTAGCTGTAGAATTACAAAATCTCTGTAAGGCAGAATCAGCCTCAAAGCAGCCCAGCACAATTTTGCCTTCTTCAGAGCTGCTTATATTCACCTGAAAGCACACACAAATGGAAATGATAGCAGGTGTGCTTATTTTCTGGTACCTCAATTCAGTTTCCCTGTGTCTCCTTTGGTCTTGGTGTTTTTGTTAAATTTGTTGGTACTCGCTTTGATATGCTAATGTGTAGGGAGAATTTGCCAGCAGTTGCACAGGGGGAGAAAATCTCTAAGCCTCAAAGGCTGATCAGGATGTTCCTACAAGTCCACATCACTGTGCATCACGGCTAACAAATGCCATCCTGCTTTCTGCTGTGTACCTGTCACCAGCTCATTGATACCTTTTGTAACAACCTGCTGCTTACTGGAATTATTTAAATCATCTATATAATGCTGTTAATATGTATTCTATAGCAATACCAGTAAAAAAAACCACTAACATTATCTATAGTAAATGGTAATGCTGAGGGAAATTAATCTTGGCTTTTCAGGTTCTAGGTCTTCTAAGCTCAGGTGCAAAAAAGCTCACTGACGATTTCTGTGTGTGGTAAGAGTGCTATGAAAAGAGATAATGCCTACAGGTTTTCAAAAACAGAGGGGCTGTGGCATGTGCAGGTCAACTGGTCCTTGTACATGTGGCTATGGATTGTTTTTAGTAGTGTCCTTCGGGTAAAGAACACATCCTATTGCTAAAAGCACCAAACAATTATTTATTTATTTTTAAATTCAAAAGCTCTCTGTAGTTCAGTAAGCTTTTTGTACTTCTCAAAGCTTTATTTCTTTGGCAGGCACAGGATAAGTTACCTGATTACCCTGTTTCTGTAAGTGCTTTCTAACACATCACTACTTTGTAGTGGATTGGAAACCTGAAGAGGAAGAAAATGGAGGATCCATTTCTCATGTTATTTTTCAGAGAATCTCTTCTAATGCCTCTGGGAATGGTGCCACATATCTTGAATATCAGCATCTGAACCAAATCTGATGTCTTTGCTTGCACTGAATAGCAGCACTCTATTCTGCCAGTAGACCTACAAAATGCTTGAAAGCTGTTAGTCACAAAAATGTTGCCTCTCAAAACAGTACTTTAGGCAGTGAAATACTAGAGCCAGAAATCAATGGGATTAATACTAGCATGAGTGATAATGATTGTAACCAGAGGCATGAGAATTTGACCTCGAAAGGCTCTTTTTGAGCACCCTGTATCTGTGGTTAACAGTGTTCAACTGAGTATTATTTCAGAAAGATGAATTTTGTACTGAAGGTAATGTCTTCTGTTGGACTGGCTCATACAGTAAAAAATCCACGGTCACAGCTATAGGCACACAAGCCCTTCTTCAGATCTGATACTCTGAGCATAGACAAAAAGAATCAATTTATAAAGTATAGTACTTTTATTTTTGTGGCAAAATACCCAAGATGCTCTTAGCAGCGTTGCTGAGCCTGGACTCCAGGCCATGCTGGTTCCCTGTGCCACCCGAGCTTGACCAAAATCTGTCCTGTAAGAATGACTGGTGTATGGAAAGGGGAGGAAAAATACAGATGCATCAAAAACTGAAACAAAGAGACACTGTCCCTGCCAGGTTTGGTAAAAATAAGATAACAGAGCTGTCACTGTCCTGGGTTGCTAATGAATTGTGATGGATTGAGATACCTTAATTAGTTTTCTGTGGAGGTGAATAGCGGAGACCAGCTCCTGATCTGTTACTTTGGTGTAACCAAGGGGTGTGTCAGTGCTTCAGTGACTGCCTCAGAAACATATTCATGAGCTTTAATAGAGCTATTTTGACAATGAGTTCACTGCAGCTGTAAAACCCACTCAAGAAGCTGGCTAAAAACTTTGATGATTAACTTGCGTTCTTTACCATCAGTTTCAGAGCTGGTTTAAGACAAGCTTTGATAACATCTATGGGAGTTGCAGTGTGCAGGTGTACACCTAGTTTAAGTTATTCCTAGTTATGCATGGATCTACTTAACATTATAAAGGCAGGTCATTTTTCCTGTTGTCATCTGAGCTCTGAGAGCAGAGGTAAAGGAAAGAGGAGTTGGTTGGTCACATGTTGAATTTTGGCTTCTCTAGCCAGCAGACAGTCAAATAGCTTCTTAGCAGGTAGCATCTTCTTCAACAGACTCAAGTACCTAGTTAAAAATTACCTGCAAGCTAGCGGGCAAGTTTAGCTTGGTGGTACCAAATAAAAAAAGCTGTTTATGCTATTTTTCAGTATTTGTTCAGTATCACAGAGTGCTCTGGCTTGACCCTAATTGCTTCTCTATGCAGCTGACTATCAAGGGGCTGTGTGACAGATGAAGTTGATCACTATAAGCCCCATGGCTTGGTGTGCTTCAGCTGGGAAGCTGCTAATGAGCCTATAAAGGGAGTAGGTACCCCTGTGCTTGATGGGTGGTGTAGTTGTAGGGTGGGGTTTTGGGTCTTTTTCTTTCCTTCACCACCCCTTTCCTTCTCTTCTTTCTTCTTCTCAGGGATGTGTGATTCAGCTGGCTTTAAAAATGATTTGGCATGATCCTTATGCCTTTATCCAGCTGCAGTATACCTCTGAGGTTATGCTTTTTAGTTGCTCTTTATTCTTATCTCCAGGAATTTTTTCCTCAAAGAGACACTGTAGTGATTTTTCTGGCAGGATGTTGCTATTGTAGCAGCAGAGGGCTGTGGGTCCTCACCAAGAAATGTCAACCCTTTGCCATGAGGCAGTATGTCTGCATCTGCAGTACTTCTGATGTGTGGTATCATGACTTAGCGAAGAGACTTTGACAGGTGACAGCACTTCAGAGGGTAAGTTAAAAGCAATATGCACTTGCTTCACTAAACTGGAAACATACTTTTACTTACAGTACCTGCTAAGAAAGAATTGCAATGACTAATCTTCATTTAGTGGCTTCAGTCTTACATGGCATATAGCTTGTCATTTGAAACGTGTCCAGAAAGCCTGCGTGCTCAGTAAACCCCTGCATGATGCCAGCCTGGTGCACAGAGATATGGTGTCTGTGTGTCTCACAGAGGTATCCTTGCGCTGACTGTCAGAGGGACTTGGAAAGTGGGCATCTGATTGTGCTACACAGTACACGTGCAGGATATGTTTTATGGAGCCACAGCATGCTGAATTGCATTTCACTAGAGGCTGCTGGGCTGGGTTTTAGGACTGGTCCCTGCTGAGTGCAGCTTTGGTCCCAGGCAATTCTTGGGCTGGTGAGCCAGTATAAAGATTGGTACTTTGGCTAACAGGTACTGGTGATCTACGTCTCTTGATTATTCCCAGTGTTACTACCTTCTCTCCCACATTAAGCTTCTGAAATTCCCCCTAATAATACTTCTTGCTGGATCCCCTCCCAGAGTTTCTTCCAGTAAAGCTGCAATACCTTTGAAACCAGTTCAGTCAGACTGGGTAGGAGCAGACCTTATTTCCATGTGGAAATGAGAAGACCTTTGCGGAGTCAAACAGGAGACATCTTTCAGTTCTCTAGGGAAGCAGCTACTAGGAGCTACTGTAGCAGCTACATCCAGAGCTGCATGTATCTCCACCACCGCTGGTTATTCTCTGTGTGGTTTTAGTGAACATGACATTGCCCATGACTGCTCAAGGGATGGTGGCACATAGGTGATGAATAGGGGACAATGAGTATAACCTCTTCTTTATTATTTTTGCCCTTGTTTTTCCTTCTTGCCTACATGTGGAAAGCAATGTTTTCTCTCACCTTGTCATCCCTTCAGCACTCTCTTTCTTCTGTTCATGCTGCTTTTTTAAACCTTTTGTCTTTCTGGTATCCTCCAGCTCCTTTGCGTGCATGGGATGAGCAGTTAAGAATGCTTTGCACAAAGTGGTGTGGAACTTCCTACCACTGCTTCCAGAAGAGCTCCCCACCACCCTCCAAAGTACTGTGGCTCTCAAGCACTGTTATTCTCTTCTTGTTGTCATACCCAGAGTACTTTTCTGTTGTGAGCTCCTTGAAGTAGAGGAATTTCTTGTTGTTATTTATCTGTCTGCTATGAGCTGCTCTTTATACCAGTGTGCTGTATCAATACTACTCCTAGCCTGAGTCGCAAAATGAGACGTGCCATACTTGACACTGGAACACATTCTCTTGCATTAGCATTCATTATTTGTGGTCACAGTCAGGCAGATAAAGATGGACATTGGTAAATGTCTGAGGAGAAGAGCTGTGCACCAGCCGGTGCTTTACTTGGCGCTTTGATAGTGCCGTGGTGCGAAGGGAGCAGCCATGCCGGGGAGCGGTGGCTCCCACCTTGTGGTGGCTGGCAGGTGTTTGGCTGTCATCTTCCATTTTTCCCTTTGGAAAGGCAATACTGGAAAGGAATTCCCATTAACAACTCATATTTATTTAATTAAAGCACACTTAGCCAGCAGCTAGTAGCCAGATCACCAAGAGTACCTATACGAAAAAATTAGACCAGATTTACTGGTGCATTCTCCTTTTTGCTACCTCTTCCTCATTTGATATGCATTTACTGTTTTTAAATAAATACTTATTTATTTTTAAATTTCCCCTCTTTTTTTTGTCAGTGCTGAAGCACCCCACCCATGGACCAGTGTTCAAATATTTGGTGAAGACAGGCAATCGGGCAGCTCAGAAGGACTTATGAGATAAAATTGTATCAGTTACATCTCTTCTAACATGGACTGAGAGATTTCTGGGGCTGAGGCTTCTTTTTTTCTGTTCATTTATAGGGTGTTGGCTGCAGTGGGGGTCTCAAGCTCATGTTTTAGAGGAGCTACAGGATATACATCATGGCACTGTTTTGTTTCATGGGTCTCTTGATATGCAAATTGCTGATCAAGACTTTTTTAATTGTTTGAAAGAGCTCTTAGTGCTGCGGTTTCTATTTATGTGACCTTTCTGCTTGCAGGCAAAATACCTATTATCTGCTTTCAAAAAAAAAAAACAATTACACAGCAAGGATTTTTAAATAAATTGAATTTTCCAGCTGCAAAATTCTCCTTTAAGGGTAGTCAAGAAATGGGTAGCTAATCAGGCTGCTTTGGAAATGCCATCATTATATGGCTTTATAGCCACCAAATGGGTTCTGTAGAAATCGTATGTATAGAATAGGCAGACTGCAATTGATGAGCCCAGGAATCCAGCAAGCACGTCTGTAGTGGGATTGTTTCTGGGAGGCCCCTGTCATCTTTGAGAGGTGACCGTTGATGTAAGTAATTAGAAATTTGGTGTTGCTTGGGGATGCTAAATGAAAACGGGCTATTAAACAGGTTTTACTGGAAACTATTTATGAATCATTATCTCCAGAATAATCTGAAACATTAAAATAAAATACAGATATGTCATTTAGAAAAAAAAGAAAAGAGGAGAGAGAGAGAGAAATGGGATCAAAAGGGATCTGGAATTAGCATTCCTCATTATTTTAATGCCAGAACATGCTTCTGTACTATTAATAGAAGTTAAAGCTGCTGCAGAATTTTCTGACTGCTTTTCTACAGCTTGAAGAATCATAATCATCCTAGGGCTGAATGTCCCTTTCTTAACAATAGCACCTGTTTTACCTTCCTTAGTTTGTCTCTCAGAACAAAGAAGGTCCCGTAAGGTCATCTTCAGCTCTACCCAGAACCAGGATATTTTTCTTTAGTTTGCTCATCACAGACCAGGCAGACAAGCTCTGAAATCTTTTGAAAATTGAATAGTCAGGTTTTTGTTGTTGGGGGCTTTCCCCCCCTCCTTATAATCGCTTTACTGTATGGCATTTTATTTCTTACCTCTTTTCATGGTATTTCCTTCCAAATATATTTTTCTCCCTATGTAACATGTCATTAAACTACAGAGCATTTCAGCCTGGACTTTCCCCAAGCATTATAGGCTGCTCACAGCCAGCCCTGTGAAGTTGACTATTATTCCTCATAGCAGGGTTTAAAAATAATTGCCCAGCTCCATTAAAAAAAAAAAAAAAAAGGCAGTTAGATAATGATTTAGTCCATAAGGGATATTTATCTGTTACAGAGCTTGGTAATGATAAAGACCTATTTGCATATCAGGCCAAAATGGTGAGACTGATTATTTCCATGTGCATGGAGGGGCTGGCAGCGCACCCAGGGCTGCCACCCTGGGGACGCTCAAGTGGGAGCCCCCGCAGGTGCACAACCCCACCCCTGCTCCAGGCAGCTAGCACAGGTGAACCCTGGTCTAGGATGTGTTGAGCTCCAGGGCTTGGGCTGGTGCCCACACCGAGATGTCTGCCTGAGTGGCAGGGCTGGAGCACGGACTTGCTCGTGCACTGACATGTCTGAGATGTAATTTCTTGTAGAGCGGTTTGGGGAGGGGCCTTCCCAGAGACACGCTTCTGAAAGCCTTGTAAAAGGATGATGAAAAGGTTAGGGAAACCAACCCTCGTTTGTGTGAATGCTGTTGGGGGTTTTTTGGGTTACAATTTAATAGCTCTATTTTATTTGAAATAAATGACTGCAGTTTGGGGCTGATGTAACGTCCATTGAAGATGATGGAAAGGCTGCTGTTGCTTATAGTGAGCTTTGGTAAAGGTTATTTTAGATTACTTCTTTTTTTTTTCTTCTCAGTTTATTAATGAATTCTCTTGGTTTTCCTTTTAATTGCTGAGACAGAAATTCCATCAGCTGAGTGGCATTAAATCATTCAGAAGATACCTGAAAACTGTGTTTTCATGGGGCAGTGAGGGATATTATCCTTTCCTAGTGTGCTGAATTAATCCTAGGAAAATAACAAAAATTAATGTATAGGAGGATATAAACAGGCAGCCACAGTTCAGAACAGGTTATTTTACTTGCCCTATGATTCTGTGGTAGAAATATGGGGTCAAGTAATAAAAACAGAACGCACTCCTACTTAAATGAATGGAGCCATTCATTCCAAGGACAGCTTCAGGGTTTTTTAGCCTAGCAAAGCAACAAACTGAATTCCCTACAGGCAGATGAGCCAATGAAAGAAAAATGTTCAGAATAATGATTCCAGGTAATGTACTTGAGAGTGTTGGTTTGTTGTTTGTTTTTTTTTGTTTGTTGTTTTTGTTGCTAGTTTTTTTTTTTTCTTAAATGTTGAGGCTAATTACTCCAGTGGGAGTGGGGAGGTGCTGGAGAGGGGAAAGCTAGGTTTGGAAGAGAGGATCTTTGTGAATGCTTCCTCCAGACTGCAGAAGCAATTGAACCACCAGAGCTCAACAAGTCTGAAATTCAACCAGATTCAGTAAAAGATGAGCTTCCTTTCTCTAGGTGTTTGAGACAATCCAGTGAGAAACCACTCTGAGTGAGACCAAAGTTCTTGGGATCTAAACAATGAAATAATATTATGTTTTAATATAATAACATTTTAAGATAACAACAGTGAGTTTATTTCTCTGCTAGAGGCAGGTCATAAAGATAAGCACTTCTGGAGTACTTCACTCCTTCCAAGTGCTACTCTCTGAACAATAGCATCTGTGATATTGAAAGAAGGTACAGAGGGCTCTTAACTTCTGTTTTTATTTCTGCGGAAGGCTGATCTTGACTATGGGGAGATTCCTATTAAAGACTAGAAGAGGCTTCATATGAACCTTTTCCCCACTCAGGATAATGGCCTTTTTCAAAGGAGGGGAGAAGGAACACATCCTATGGTCAAAATAGAGCATTGCAGGAAAATCAAGTTATTTCAGACGAGCACATCTTGCCAGTGCAACTGTCCTGCTGGAAAGTCAGTAGCAGTGCAGAACCATGGCATTATCCCTTGCAAGGCCAAAATGCAAGCAGTGCATCATTCATGCTATGTAGGGCCTTACTTAAATTTGCACTCATTTGTGGTCATGGGGAGGGGTGGATAAGTGGATACTGCTTTGCATTTTTGTCTCTGAGTCACTTGGCCTGTTCCCTTCAACAGTGGAGGGCAGAGGGAGCTGGCAGGGGTTTTTTGGATCATCCAAAATGTGAATCAGGGAGCGAGCATCACTTTTCTTTTCCTGGAGTAAAGGAAAAGATCATCTTGTGCAGTAGAAGCAGAGAACAGGAGCTAGCAGATGGGCTCTCTCCTGCCAGTAGATATGACTGTTGCTTCACAAGGCAAGGAAGACACTTGGAGGCTCATCAGTATTGCTCCCCCCCATCATAAACTCGAGGGCTCCCAGTTCTGGTTATCTTAAGTACTCACTTTGTCCTCAGTGAAGTGGTAGAAAGGGATCCTTCACAAATGAAAGGGATTGTGTTAGGACATCAGCTCTACCTAATGTGTCATGGATCTGTTTCAAGGAATTGGCAAAGGCTTTCTTGTCGGCTGGCACTGCTGTCATCTGCTATTCCTTGTTCTTGTCTAGCCCTTTGGAGAGCTGTCTCTCTGTGCTCATGGGCTGCAGGAGCTAAGGTGGAGTTGAGGAATCTTTAGCATTTCCCATGAAATTAACTCAGACTTTAGCAACTGCTTGGCCTTTTACATGAAGTTGAAAAGACTGGGTTTTCTTTTTCCCTTTTAGGCATGTTTCGCTGTGTATATGATCCATCTTTACTGACGTCTTAAGATAGCTACATGTCTGGGGAAGTATAAATACAGAAATGAGTGAGAACATGGGGAAAGAGGCGGGTTAACTTCTGATTATATTTCTGAGTGAGCTTAAACATGCTCATTTTGTACCTACAGCTCCCATAGCAGAGCAGTGATCCTAGCCCAAAATTCTGTGATAGAGGTGACACTCCCAGAATGAGAAGAATGGGAAAGTGATTGCAAGGATTACCTCCTTAAAACGTTTTTTTTGTGCAATATCTAATGTTTTTCCTGCAGTATGAATCTGTTACTTTTTGGTTTATCTGCTGTACACGTGGTGAAAAGATGCTTCCCTTTCTCTTGGAAATGTAAAAATTATATGTATTTATTCACGTCTCAGTTTCTTCTGATTAACCTCCCTCTCCCTGGTTTTCATGCTGTCCATTCATCTTCTCAGCCTCTTTTATGTTCCTCCCTTCATTTTCCTTTCTGCTTTCCTTTGTCTCTTGAAAAATAAAATCCTCTTCTCACCAAAGAGGGAAAAAAAAAAACAAAACAAAACCAGTTGAAGGAAAAAAACCCCCGAATGTGAGATGAGTTTTGCAAACCCTCACACAGCACCTCAGCCCTTTGTCTGTCTACTCTGTTTAGACAGCAAGCTCTTCAGAGGAGGGGCTCTTTTCCTGTGTTTGTACAAGTGCTTAGCAGACTGCAGCCCTGATATAGCTGGGCTCCTTAGGGGCTATCGTTATGCACAACAATAATGAACCATATGTCGGTTTAACCAGGAAAATTCTAAAGCACCAAGCCAGTAGGCAGATTTTCCCTTCATGGACCAGGTATTGCTTAGACAATACAGACTATTTCCTCTTCTATCCCACTAATAATGCATTTCACTTCTAAAGGAAATAGTCCTAGGGATGGTGACATATTTTAAACTTTGTGGGCCTTATTGTTAGTCTAATTATATTGTAGACATTGAGAAGTATGTTTCTGGAGTGTTTTGCAAAGCAGATGTTCATGAGTTATCTACACTCTAACCCTCATGGGGTAGCAGTTGTGGTGTTAGCATGGGGCCAGCCCTGATCTCATACGTGATCTGGGTGGTGAAGTATATTGGCATGGACTCACCATCCTGCCAAACTACTGGCTTTATTGTTTTTTTGGTTACTTTTGGTTTGGCTCACTGACAGAACAGGTTTGTGTCAGCCTGCAGTGCATTGCACAAGTGTACACATAATAACTAGACACATTATCAGTCCATTTCATGTCAGGACGAGCCTTGAAGTTATCAGCCTCTTTGGTAGAGGGATCTGGTAGGTATCAGCAGCATTGGTTAATTTTGCAGCTAGATGGAAACTCTGGTCTTTAAAAAAAAAAAAAGTTTTTAGGCTCCAGAGTTGTTATCAACAAGTTTTATTTCACTCTTAACCATTTTTGTCTTATCATCAAAATATTTTGAGCAAAGTTTTAGTTGTATAACAGCACTTAGAAATGTTGACACTAAGATGAAGAATTTTGAAATTTTCGAGAAGAAATTACTTGGAATTTTAATTTCCTAAATGTTTTTGAAAATGTCCTGAATCAAAGCAAAAGGGATAAGAGACTGTGTTTACAAAGATTAGAAAGGACACCAAGTTGCCCCAACTTTCAGTCAGTGGCTTTGTGGGACCTTTGGAGGGTCACACTAGATCTGGGTGAGCTAGGCAAGATCATTGGTGATGTGGTCACCACAGCCACCCTGTCCTAGTCTGGCTCTGCTAGGAGAAGGTTGTAAATCTGCTGGAGCTGTCTAAGGCTGCACTTCTCTGTTGTCAGAGCTCAGTTCAGCAGGAATCGCTGGGAACAGGGGGAGGGAAATAGAGGATTTGCTGCTTGGTAAATCCTCCCACTTCCCTCCTCCCAGTGGAGACATTTGTGATAATCATGGAGAATGTTACCACTTCAGCCTGCAATAATAACTACGGAGCAGCTCTCTCGCTCATAATTGCTTTACTGCCCAGGGGAGAGAGACACTGTTCTCCTTTTATCATTGTCTTCGGCGTTGGGTTTAGTTGTTCCTTCTGCCAGTTAAATATTTCTACATATTATCATCCTGAGCTCCCTCACTGAGTAACACATGGGGTTATTTTTAGGTGGTAGAAGGGACATGCAGGGCAGCATGAGTCCTAAGATGTTGGGGTGGATATTTATGAGTAAATTCAAACTGAGTATGATCCACACTGCCCTGTAAAGTGCAGATTTGTTTGAATCTAGAGAAGTATTTCAGTGGATTTGTTGTTGCCTTTTATATGCTTTTTATGTGTTCTTGTCAGAAGCTGAATTAAAAAAAAAAAGTGCTACAGTTCAGTGTTAGCCTGTAAAAACATAAAAATCTGGCAGAGAAATACCTGTCATCATAACTTTCATCATGTTACTTCGCCACATCTGCTTATTACATGAGACAGGCAAAAATTCAGAGCAGCTGAGCTTTGAGAAATTCTGTTGCAGGAGGTAACAACTGATTAAAAGGTCAGGAGATAGCTTCAAAAAATCTTCTTATGGTCTTTTCAGTTCATGAATTTCAATAAATGGGATGCCAGTAGACTGCATTGCTGCATATGTTTAGATACAGATTAGGCTGGGGGATGAATTACGGTAAGGTGTAAAACAAGTGAAATGTAAGCTGTGCAGCAAATGTACTTTTAAAAATGGTTGGCGTTTTCCTACAATAAAAGGAAAAAATATACCGTGGCCATTTTGGGAGCATGGTGGGCAAGATCAAGCATGCAGTGGTAAAGTTAATGGTGCTGTGGCAATTCATCTTAGCCGATGATCTTGCCTATGGGCTCTAACTCTGCAACTTGGTCAATAAATGTGTTTGTAGTTATTATGTTTAAGAGTAGCTATGGATTTTCAGTCAGAATGATCTTTGCTTTTGTTTTTACAATTATTCTCTTTCCATCTGAAATATAGTCTCCCTGTGAGAACTGGGAGAACTGTTTGGCTGCAGCTCTTCTCTGCTGTGAGCTGCTGCTGAAGGATGGGTCAGCTGCCCGTCGTGCTGTGCTCCCCAGGAATGCTGCTTCAGGGGGCTGTGGGGCAGGCAAACGGCTGCCCCCTTCTACCGCTCTACCTGAGCAGCCTTCTCTGTTACTGGAGGCTTACAAATTCTCTGCAACAATTCTGAGATAAAAAGAATGATAATTTTAGTTTGATGTCTAATTTTCCTTTTTTTTTCTTTTTTTAAGATTTTAAGCAAAAGAAGAAAAAAGTAAGGTACTAGCATAATCAAAGGATTCTAGAAGCTGGGGTTTAAAAAAAAAAGTCTCAGACATTGTGCTATTGGATAGTTACCATAGCAAAGAATGGAAACTAAGGTACTAGCTGTGTTACCATCTGGTCAGATGATTTCAGAGGCTTTGCACCTTGTGCATGGAGGGAAGAGGCTTTCTCCAAGGGAGTTTGCTTGCTGGATTTTAAGGTTTCTGGCCTTTGAGTTACCTGGACAGGTAGCTTCACAGCTGGATGGTGTCAAGGCCACACATAACTCCCCCATAGCTCTTAGGTTTTAAATGGTGGTGTACATAGTCCTGTGCTGCAGTTGCAATATCCTCTAATAGATAACATTTTAAAATGTACAGAGATACATTTGGTATAAATATAGCTCACAGCATGAGGCACTGAATAAAACATTTCTCTTCACTCATCGGGGAGGATCATGCATAACTTACTCTTGGATCTGCTTCATCATTCAGGCGTTGGAGAGTCACCCCTAATTTGTGAAAACATATGGCTTATTCCACCCTTCCACATTGAGAATTTGTTCAAGGCATGCTTGCCTGCAGTCTTGTGTTCACCATCTGGATCAACCTTCTGCAAGTCGAGGTAATCGGGAGTTACGGTAAGGGCAAGCAGGGAAGAGCGCTCCTCCTCCTCTGCTAAAATTGGAGGACATCTCTTCTAACTTTTGGCTTCATTACAGCCTGATGGACTCAATCTCGGGAAAAAAATCATGGACCAGGCAAATAGCCAGGTTGCTGAAACCACATTTTAGTGAATAATTATGAACTAGAGAATCACTTAACTTTTTTAGACTACATCCTGATTAACTACCTAGTAACAATGAGTTACAGAAAACTTTCTGTGGATGCAGTAAGAGAATATCTGTTATGTCAGAGACCTATTGTCTATTCTGAACCACAGATCATAACTTCCACCCACCCAGAGGTTTGAGCTCCCATTATTCATGCTCAAATTTGATGGAATAGGCAAAACTTAAACTACATACACTACTGTTCAGCAGGAGTCTTCCTCGGGCCATGCGTTGCTTGGGCAGGAATGAAATACAAACATATTTTCACCAGTTCTTCAATCTCAGTTGCTCAACAAGTGGCAACTGATTATGTATATGGAGCATTATTTGAGTTCCTATATTTACAGTGGTCACTCAGTCAAGTCAATGACAAATTAACCCTGTTTACTTGTTCTTGTTCATTGTTTTGACTGTCGTGATTAAGTAATGACTCTTTTATTTATTTATTTATTATTCTCTTTTGGTGCAGGAAAGCAGTGTGTGGCTTGTTCAGGTTTTCCCACTTGCACTAATGCTGGATTTGCAGCACCCTTCCCTGCTTCCCTGGAGGGAGCATCGGCATGTGGTCAGAGCCCCTGCTGTGTGTGGGTTCAACAGGCTGCCCTCCCCAGCACATGCCTCAAGCTGGGCAACCCACAGAGACCTACGATAGGCATCATTATTGCAAACCACTGAGGTGGTGCCTGCGTCTTGCATTTATGATAGTTCTTCAGGTACCCATTCTTGATTTTTTTGTACAAAGAAGGTGAACTAGTAGCTCATTCTGGGTTTGAATGTGGAGTCTGATGTGTTTGGTTTCGCTCTGAGGTCCTCTGTAATGCCAGTGGTACTTTATCGCACTATTGTAGACCTGATTGTAACCTTCTGGTATATTCCCAAGCAGGAAAGAAAGTTAACACTGTCTTAAGGCATCCTTAATGCAATTGAAAGTGGTTGCAGACTGGGGTTAGTAACAATGGTAACAGTTTAAACATTTCTTTAGAAAGCAAATTGCAGCTTTATCCTACACTGTCGTAGGTACAAAGCCCCTGTGAAGCAATCTCTGTTTCTTTGTATAACTATAACTTCATCCTGTTCGTGAAACGAGACTTCATTTAAATTCTTGATTGGTATGTGTGTACACAGCCACGAATCCATCAAAACAGAAAACTGAAGAGCTTTCTTATGATTCTGCAACCCCCCAGCAGTCCGTTTACTGGCTGTGTGTAAAGGACAGAGCCTGCAGTCGAAGCTGGTTTTCCTGCCTGGCTTCTCAAATGTATGCTTTTATCATCTTGAATTATCAGGAGCTCTTTCCATCTTCTACTCAGGTAGCAGAACAGTGTTCATCCAAAGTGTCTGCATGTGAATTAAGCTGGAATTTGCCCATTGCCTGTAAATTCAGCCAGAATAGGTATTTAAGCAGGTAATGGGGCATACAGGGCTAAACTTGGGTTGAGGTTTGCATATGATTCCTTCCAGATGGGTGAATTTCTATTTTATATGTTGGAAGCGCTTCCCTGCAGCAATGTGCATGTCAAATGATTTGTCAAGATCTGTCAAACAAAGGAAAGAGGCCACCTTAGCCCCACAAATTCCTCTGGAGTACTGTCTTTGGTTCCCCCTTTGCCACAGCTAAAGAAGACCGTGCTTCTGTGAAGACAAGCCTCGCCCTCCTGTCTTGGAGGCCACTGCTGTGTGCTCCCTTTAAAGACATCCTTTTGCATTCTCTGGGCATGTCTTTCATTACTGTTAGCTTGTGCTTGAGTCAGGTGTCCCGCTTTCAGATCCTCCTGGCTTCGGGAACATTGAACATACATGAAGTAATATATGACTTGTTTCAAAGCTGAGAAGGATATAAGCATATTCTGTGCTGGCAACGCCTCTGAATAGCTTTCACAACTTCCTCTCCCCACCACCCCCACATAGATTTTCTTTCCTGTGCGTTTCTGCAGTAATACTGTGCAGGGCTTTGCGTTGGCTACAGTCAGCTGTGTCCTCCATCACCCAGCTACTTCACAAGGTTGTGTATCCCAGGGTGTTACCCATCACAGCCTGGGCTACAGGGTGGGAGAGAGAGGCGAGTGGAAGTATTTGGTGCTCCAGGACAGTGAGCTCTTTCTTGCTGCCCTGGGGATACTTCATCGTATGTGAGCATGATTTCAGCCTGGGATCCCAGACTCAATGTAGCGAAGTTGTATATGTGATAAGATTGTGCCTGTCCTGATCTACCCTCTTTATTTCCTTCTCTTTTAATCATAGCATTCAAAATGATTAAAACAGATTAAAATGCAAAGCAACCCCATAATCAAACAGAATGTAATAGCTGGTTTTCATGAAAAAACATTAAAATAAAAGATAAATAATTTATTACTAAGTCCCTCATCAACTCTGGATGGATGTAAAACAACGCTAACGAGCTACCACCCAAACCTCAGGAATTTGTGTAGCCAGACTACCTGAGTGCAGCTCTTGTCTCCAGGCCCTGAACGTGTCTCAAATTGCAACATGCTCCATGTGCCTTTCTTAGACAATCTTATCTTATAGCCTATAATTTTTATGCATGTAGTTTCAAATTTTAAAATAACTGCATTTATATGCATCTGAAGATTTATAGATCTACTGAAAATGTTCAGTATTTTACAAATGCAAGTTTTTACTAACAAACACTCCTAAGCCAACTGCATGCCTGGTTAGTTTTACCCTTGGTTTACAGAGAGATACATGAGGGGACAACAAGCAACAAGAGCTCATGGAAGATATGAAGGAAAACTTTGACACAGTTACAGCCCAGGTTATCAAACTAGCAGACTCTGGATTATTGGTATTCCTGAAAGGTTTTGGCATCAGTATTGCAGAATACTTCTGAGACAGGCAGGTCATAGCAATTTCAAGTTTTTGGATTTTTTTTTAAATTGAGCTATAAATAAGTATCTGTACCTCCAACATAAAAAATGAGACCAAATACTTTTGATGAGGATAATGAATATTATCTCTACAATGGGCTGTGAGTATGTTCACAGATGTAAACTTGATAGGCTAAATAGCCTGAGTATACTTCAGGAATGCTTGAGGAGCTTCTTTCTGTTTGTATTACCAGTTTTTTGCCATATGGATGGGTGTAAATGGAGATTGATGGGAGGAGCCATTATTGTAACATACCCATTAAGATGGTTCCTTTGTTTCAATATGTAGATTGCATTTTCAAGATGATGTGAAGCTAGTTTAAACAAAATGAGATGTATAGAAGCTTTATGTTCTTTCTCTTCAGCTTCTGCTCAGACCCATATAATTTTCAGGAAAAAGGGATAATATCACATTGGTGCAGAATAAAATTTCAGTCTTCACCCATGTTTTGAATGGAAACAGCAACATCTGATGAAAGTATATTTTAGTGAGAATGGTGAGGAGATCGTAAGTTTGTCAGTGTACATTCATTCATTTTAGAATAACTGTTGAGCTAAAATATGCTGGGTGTGTAAAGAACTCAATTCACTTTATACTGTGCAAAATCAAGTGTTTATCAACCTTGATTTTAAACCTGTTGTTTGGGTTTACCTGCCAACCAGTGTGTGGTACGGTTCTGGGACACATGTGGAAAGGCCACACCTGCATATGCAGTTCCAGGTTGCTTTAGTGATGGTCTGCAAGGTGTGACTGCAGTGCTCCTCTTCCCTACCCCAGTGGCTGCCTTCTGTCTGCTGCAAGGAAAGGATACTTGCTTAAGCACATATGGTGAAGGAAGGTTTTATGAATTGGCTAAGGCAGTCAATCAGATTCAGTTTCACTCTTAGGGGTGGTATCTTGTACAAAACAATATTCTGGACATTCAGTTAAAATGATGGAAGTTACTTTTTTTTTCCTCCCCTGGACATCTTATTTGCTTCAATTTGCATGCCATTTATATTTTTAAAGTTTAGTGTTCATGATCTGTTTACTTTTCCTCTCTAGCTCATTTGCAAGCTGACACAGGATGTTGCATTCTAGGCTTGGAAACCATTTGATTTCCAAACAAGAAGTAGATTGATTGTAATTTCCAGGGTGAGACCATGGTTACTAATAGTATTGGATAGCTCGGAGCAATTTCTTCCCAGTGAAAGGACTGTTGTCTTTTCTGCCCCGGTGAATTCCATACATCTTAATGTCTACATCTGTAAATTTTTTTTTTTATGCTTTATTTTGTAAATTATATCTCTTTGAGACGTTGATTATGCTGGAGTGCACCAACCAGTGGTAGATGTCTTGGAAGGAAGATGTTATTCATGCTGTGTATATGAGCTCCACATTGTCTTAAAGAGTTTGCAGGTAGCTGGGAAAGACAAGACAAGCATTTGTCTTGTGAAAGAAGCTTTCTATGTGATTTCAGCTGAGAGCTGGGTTTTGGAGCCAGCTTAGCTTTTAAAGGCTAGGCATAATTTTAAAAAAATCTAATTACTATTTAGAATATGTGGTAGCAATAATTGCAGTCAATTCTCTATAAAAGGAATAAAACTATCACTTAATTGCATTTAAATTCATAATTCAAAAATGTGTCTTGATTAGAGAAAGAAATAGATCAGGTTAATTCTTTTCTTTGATAATGAGAGAAATTTATACAGAAAAATTGTATTATTCTGTGGAGCTGTCATTGGCTTCTTCCTGTTGTTGGTTCTCAGTCTTCAAATAGATGTTCAAACACTCGACTGTCATTTAAGCTTTGGATATTTTTCCTTCTCAGACAATAATTCTCTGCACCCAAAGTTGAAAGCTTTCCAGCTCTGTGCTATCTCTGTTCTGTGGGGGTGCAGGTAGGAAGCGACTGTATAAATTGGCATGTATATTTCTTCATGGTATAATTTGCAATCAAGTGGAGAGGAAACTATTTCAGTTTTGCTGGGTTTTTAGTTTGGGATTTTTTGTTAAATTTATTTATTTTTGTGACTGATTCAAACCCTTGCTTGAAAATTCCAAATGTTGATCCAGGATGGGACAGGAAAGAAAGGATACATGTCCCAAAACACTGCTAGGGAATGAAAGGTGCTGAACAGAATTATTTTCTGAAAGATTGAAACCTGGTGTGTTGTGTGAAGTCTAATTTTAGACCACATTATGCTGCAATATGGTATCAAATTCAAAGAGCAGCAGGTGTCAGAGAATCTGCTAGCTGACACTCCATGTTACAGCAGAAAAGCTTTATTAAATTCATTTTCTAAGCTGCAAATAGGACTCTGACATGGTGTGAAATTCAGCTAAACTGAACTTCTTTAGCTCCTGCTCTAGCATGTCATGGATTTTCTGTAATCGCCCACTGTGATCTGGGTAGCCCAAGTTTGGAAATGCTGGCTATTAGCCTTAGCAGGAAAATTCTTTGCTTTCAAGCACTGTGTGCTTCCCACCCGCAACCTAATGAATCCTCAAGGGGGTCTGAAATGAGTCAAAAGCCAATCCTGAACCGAGTGAAAACAGTAAAATCTATTTCATGCCTTTCCCACAGGAGACAGGTCTAATTCACTGAGAAATACTTTGTGATGGGGCTGGGGTTATCTGGGCGAAACAGCTATTTTTATTTTGAATATTTGAAATATGGCTATACCCTAAATTTCTATCCATGAGATGTTTTCCTGAAAATTTAAAAGGTTTGTCAGGATAGAGATATAAATTGTGTGGACCTAACTTAAAATGGCAAGGCTTTTTTAAATGCTTACTTTCTATATCTTGTAAACAAGCAAAGCCACCCTGGCTCGGGGAAGGGCTCTGCTCCAGCTCCTCTACAATGGGTTTCATGCTGCCACCTCTCCTGACCCAAACGGGTGACGTGCATGTTGGGTTTGTGTCTCGCGCTTCTTGGCAGCTGGAACTCTGTCTTTTGTGTTTGCAGTGGTTGCTCTCCGGTTCTCTTCACTACTTGGGCAGGCTGCAGAGCACTGGCTTAGTGGTACACAGGCTAACAAGGTCTCCCAGAGATGGACAGATAAGAGGGAAGAAATATTTGCAATACTGTTAATTTTGGCTGTGTAGTGCCCTGATTTTACCTGTAGTTGTTGTGTAAGGGGAATTCAGCAGCCATAGCAATAGGGACAGTGTTATGAGAAGAGTTGCCATTCACTTTAGGCTGCTCTGACTGGTTTTAAGCAGCCCTGGAAGTGTTGGGAAGCAGCAGAGAAGATCAAAAAGGAATTCTCAAGGCACAAGACTGTGGAATCAATTTAGAGATCTCCCCTTGGACAAAACAGTGTCAGGTAAAGACAGTATCTTATACAGATCAGATATGATCAGCTGGGCGTTGCTGGCAATCCTGGGGAGTAGCAGAGCACAAATTAAAAGGGAATGTTCAGGCTGCTGTTTAAAGTCCTTTCTTTATTTTGTTGTGGTTTTGGTTTTTTTTTATAAATTTGTGGGGGGGAGGATTCATCCCTGCCTCCTCTTTGGAGATGATTCCACACCTGATTTCATTGAAAGTAAAGCTATAAAATGCACAGGAATACTTTCTAGGGGTGCTTATAATTGATGGGTTTTCTATTCACAGTTTGGGTCTTTGCTGGGAGTCTGAACCGCCTTTAGCCAGTCAGGCTGCTTTGCTCAGAAAGATCCTTAGCGAAGGAAGGTGGATAAACATAAAAAACTTCAGGGATTAACCAAAAGACTTGGGGTTTGCACACAGACCCCTTCAGTCTGGCCACCTGGTTGCTCCTGTAAGTTGTGAAAGATCACATTTTTGGGCAGTGCAAAGTACTACTTTTTGTTATCTTGTTCAGATTCTCACCCAATGGCCTGATGATGCAAGTTGTTGTATGCTCACTGACTTTGGCTGCCAAAACAACAACTCCAATAATATTGGTCATGTTTTCAAAAACAGTTGTCGCATTTGACTTAGGAATGCTTGTCAATAATACATGTGAAGTGCAGACAAGCAGTGATCTGGTCCAGGGCTGGAAGATCAGCTCGTGGGCAGGCAGATGCACTGGGACACCTAAAAGGTGGCTTTGGCTCTGTGAGCAGTGCAGGGATGTGAGTTGAGCTGTGTGGAATCTGAACAGTTTGGAGTTCATTTGAAATGTGAAAGTAGGGCAAAGTTGCCTTGTCAGTTTGTGGGCAAACAAGTAATAGTCAGTGCAAACCATTCATTCAGCCAGATTTTGATGCTAGATTCAGTGTAACTGTGTTGTTCCATATGAATTCGTATTGATCTTTTCTTTAAATGAACTTAAAATTCTGACCAAATCCTCAAGTGAGGCTTTAAATATAAAGTTAAGAAGAGTGTTGTTGGGTTCTGGGTGAACCCTTCAAATTGCTTTCAGGTATCTCCACTGGGCTCCTGCTGCACAAAGTACTTCAGGATTACTTACAAGAAGTAGTAGCACCTACACTGTGCATGGAAGCTGCAGTACCACTTGAAAGAGTCCCTACAGGACTAACAGCAGTAGTGATATTTTTTCCTAATGGGTAGAACTGCTTGTATTTGGGATAGGAGTTCTTATTCTGGTCATAATTTTTTACAAAGAAAAAAGACTTTGGACTGGACACTTCATCAGTATTTCGGAGAAGGCAGAAGAGCTCTAATTCAATTTCTGGCACTGCTGTTTTCGTGCAGAAACAATCAATATCATCATAATGTGTTTTCAGACCATATTATGTGGAGGAAATAAGTGACTTCATCTCAAAGGTGACCCATAAAGGAAACTTTAAAACTGGCTTCTACTGCTCCTTTTTGTTTTGTTTTTTTTTTTCCTTTGGGTTTTAAAAATGCTGTACAAAGGTCTGGGAAGCTTTGAGCATTCCTAGCTTTCTGCTTGTGGATTTTTTTTGTTGTTATTATATTTAAAAATAACAGGAATGCAAAGTCTCCTTTTGCTGCTCTCCCCCTCCCCCTTCTTTCCCTGGACAACTTGTTGGGGATTTCAAGGACAGGAAAGTGATACATGGCTTGGAGAGTCAGAGGCATTTAGTTTTTAGAAGAGCTATCTTCTAAGTGCTTGGACTCAACAGGTGTTTGTGAAACAAGCAGAATGTTGGACCTGAACCAACCTGACTTGACATTTCTTCTCTCTATGTAATGCAACCTGCATCTTCTATCTTTTTTTGCAGTCTTAATTACATTAGGGTTTTTTAGGATAGACAAAGTATTAATTTTTAACATTAAAATATTTTCCCCTCCTTCACAAGTTTTTTTCCTATCTTCTCAAGTTGTTTTATACATCAGAGATGAGGAAAACCAAACTTATTTTAAAGAATAATTAAGACAAGACTCCAGAAGCTCCAGGTTAGGAGGAAAAGGGAAATGAGCACAAACTACACTACTTTCAGTACAAATACAAAGTATGTGGCTTCATGAGCTACAGTCTTGGTGCCATGCAGGACTCAGCAGGTGGACAGCCATGCTAAAAAGGAAATCACTACTCTGTGCTGATCTAGCTAAGGAAAGTTGGATGTTAATGTGCAGCAGGAATTTTACATTTAAAATCAGATCTGAGTGGAGGGTTAGCACGGAAATATATACAGAGGAGAGTAAAACCCATTTGTTATGCCAGTGGTACCTAAAGTATCACACCAATGAGGTGATGGGGTGAGCGAACAGGCACATGGGGAGCAGTTGATCTGACTCGCTGCTCATTTATGGATCAGCCAAATGGTGTGTGTGCAGGAAGCTCTTGCTGATCTCTGTCTACTGTTGTGTTTGAGGTGCCTCCTGAAAAGGTGTTGACTGGGAGATGTGTGCAAACAAGATTGCTCATCTGGCTTAGAGCCTGCTTTCTACTTATGCCTTGGGGGACTTATGGGGAAAGCGATGTCTGGGAGCAGACTGGCATGCAAAGCCCATGGGTCATACCTTGTGTTCCCTCTTTGTTGTTTTGTCTGCTTGGTGGGACACTAATATAATGAATTTTAATTGAAAAAGAAAAATCTTTTGGTGGAAGCATATTCTCCAATGGGGAAAGTGTAAATTACAGAATAATTCATGGACTATTTGCAGCCCTTGAGAATTCAGCTGGTCTAAATAATGTATGTTTATACATACAAATTGTGTGTGTGTGTCCCTGCATATTTTAAATGTTTGATTGTTTCACATTAAGAAACAAGTGAGTAAGTGCTGACTGCAGAGTACTGGAACGCTTGCCATTTTGTTTTTAATTTTTCACTATTATTATGAATCCTGCACAGATTTTTATTGGTATGTTTTTCATACCTGCCTCTTATTGCTGGCCTAAGCTATATAGGCATGGTGGACAGTATATATTTAAAGCCTGAAGATACTAACAAAGATCATCAGTAGAGACAGGGCAGTCATCACCCCCCAGCTAATTAGTGATATGAAGTGATGGAGAACCCAGTGCTGCTTCTTTCTCTGCCTGTGTAGCTGCTGGGCTTGCTCCATTGCAGAGATAGAGCTGCTTGGTATCTCACACAGAATAAAATTGCATGATAGATTTTCAGTGCCTGGTGCTCTGGCTGCGCTAATGACAGAGCAGTCCCAGTGCGCTGGCAAAGCCAGAGCACAAAGAGGCTGCGGGGATGCCTGGCAGTGGGGGGCCACTTCTTTGGCTTGTGCAGTTCTTCACCTCCTAAACCTGCCCTCTTGTGAGTAAAACAAGAGTTAAACAGACAACAGCAAATATTTGGAGATGTAACTGAGCTTCTGGATAGGAATCTAGTCACTCAGATGCCCATGCTGCTAATGGTTTGCTTCTGTGGATGTGTTCAGACCTCAGGCTGTTGTTGACTCTGTAGGAGACCCTGAAGATGAAAGAGGAATTCAGTGTACAGCTGTGTCAAAGGCTGCCACTGTATGTGCACAAGCCTTCAGCCTTGTCTTCCACCGCTACCTGTCCATGGCTGTGCACATCACTCCCCTGGTTAGGGAGGACAGCATGTTCTTTGATAACTGTACCTACATTATGTCAATCTGATAGTGTATCCAGGTAGCATACAGCAGTGATGCATTTAAGAAAATAATGAATGACTGGAATTAAATGGAGAAAATCTGAAATCGGGCTGAAGTTAGAGGATCTGCAGTTCTTTTCTTCTAATTGTTACATAGTGTTCGATGAGTACCTGCAGGTTACCAGTGCTCTCTGAGAAGGCCTGAATGAAGCAGTGCTAAATGCTAAGCAGCTGGAAGGGATATTTCGGATGTAGGTAACCTGCACATCTCTCTGCCCTGTGCTGCCAAACATAAACAGGGAAAGCTGCACCACTCACTGAGAGCAGAGGTCAGGGTTGAAAAGCAGGGCCAGAGCACATCGGTGGGTATTCAAGCTGCTTTCGAAAGATTAGGAAAGAGCCCTACTACAGCAGTTTTGCATGGACAGCGTTATATGCATTCAAAGTTGTTACACAGACTGAAACCAAAATGCACTCATAGTGCAAAACAGTGAGATCTGGGAGCAGGGAGAAGACTTTCTGAGGAAATTCACATTCAGTACTTTATAATAGTTTTGTTGGAGAAGGCATCACGGTCCAAAATTAGATAAATTCACTTCCATGTCAGGATAGTATCTAGTCCCAACCACAAAGATTGTGTGAAAATGGGTCCTAGCGAGCCCCAGTTGGCAGGTGAAGGTTGTGTTGGTGCCAGGGAGGTGCTGGTGCGTATCCTGGGTGGTGCCCAGCCTGGACACACCACAGACAAAGTACAGTAAAGGAGGGTGAATGAAACATGCTGAATCTTCGGTGGGGGTGATGGTGGTGGAGTGGGAATTGTTTCTTTGTAATGAAACACTAGTTTCAGGTTGTTTCAGACTCAAGCACATGAGATGGTGACATCAAAGTGTTCTGGGTACTGGGGTGGTGAAGTGACACTGCTGGTTTAAGGATGGCCAGGGAGATGGGTGGCAGCCCTGTGGCAAGGTGTGCAAACCACAGTGAGACTGTACCGTTTTGTTTGGTGAATACAGGTCACCGAGCGTCCTTGCAGTGTGACTGGTTTTGGTTGTTACTGATTTGAGCTGGATTCAAATCAACAGCCTAGAGGCAAAAGCTGTGATTTTTGTAGGGCATGATGGCTTATATAAATGCAAAATTCTGGCAATAACGTCTTTACCTTAAGATAATGAGCTGTCAATAGCTGGCTATTAAATAGCCTTGTAATTTAGACAAGATAGTGAATGCTGGTTACTATCAATATTAAGTGTAAACAAGTTCCAGAAGTGTTGCCAACTCTGAGTTTTCTCTAATCTGCAGAGCTGTTAAAGCTCCTTGTTTGCAAAGCTGGCTAGCTGTATTTTAGAGTTACATTTCTGTCACTACCCCTGCTCCTTGCAGGTGCAAAGAGTCACTTCTCTGTGAGACAGGTTTGCCACCTTTCCTTTTATGTTGGCTTACCTGGTACCAACACTGCCAAGGACCCATGAGGTCCCAGTTTGAGTGTTGGCTGTGGCTGTGTGCAGATTGCATGCAGAGTTCAACTACCAGATGGGGGACACTAAATTGGCTTTGTCTAGCCAAGA
Organism: Eurystomus gularis; assembly: GCA_013400335.1. Classification (NCBI taxonomy): domain Eukaryota; kingdom Metazoa; phylum Chordata; class Aves; order Coraciiformes; family Coraciidae; genus Eurystomus; species Eurystomus gularis. Next base: position 461,199 of record VZZY01024172.1, on the reverse strand, counting down.
GCTGGCAGACAGAGCACCACTGCTGCTCTCAGCTAGAGAAATACTGAAAATTGCTCAATCAACATAATTCATGAAGCTTTGTGGCAGTTCTGCAGCTCCACAGGCCAGTGTGGTGGTGCCAGGTCAGACACGGAGCTGTGCAAGCCCATGGCTTTGCTCATTTACTCAGAGGATGCGCGCAGCTGCCTCCCACTGCCCAGTGCGATGGCCCTTGCAGAGGTGCTTTCAAGGGGAAAATGTTGTGAATGACACTGTTGCCCAGTAAATCCTGCTTTGTTTGCAGAGAGGGGTCATGGCTAAGAGCTCTGTCCCTGATCCCTTTTATGATGTTGCCTTAAAGCACTCTGGAGACCATCAAGTTACTTCGCTGTCCCCACCCTACTTACCCTCCCTGCTTGTCGTAAACTACAGTCTCAAGGTGAGGGAAAAATAGCAAACAAGTTTATATCTTTATGGGCAGAGCTGGGCAAATACTCCAGCAAGTCTTCTCAATCATGCTTTCAAACAGAAAAGGTCTAATCTCCAACTCTTAATTTGCTTTTCATGCTCTGGGGTAGTGGGGCTTTCAGTGAGCTCACCTTGAGCAAATGGAGCCTTCAAAGGCCCTGGCAGAAGTGAGAAGCTCTGTGAGCTGTGGATATGTGCTGCCTCGTGGTGCTGGGCGAAGTGTGCATTTGTACTTGGTGTGTTTGAGTCTCCACATGAAACATCCTCTGGTCAAAAAGGAGAAGAAGGGGCTGACTGTGAGGAGCAAGCAAGTGGTGTGCAATGAGGAACAGCTCACTACTGATCAGAGAGTGGGTGGTCCTGCACTGCTAATGCAGTAAATAGATGTAGGCCAAATATTGAATGAATTTTAAAATGTATATTTTCTGTAAGTAAACAATGATATAGTAAGCTTTTCAGAATCTCCCTAGGTCTGTTTTATTTTTAATATATATATCTTAGACTGTAAATTGTCTAATCTGGTAGCTCTTTTTAGAGGCCTGAATCCTCCCAGAGATGTTTATCCAGCATATATGTGTTGGACTGTAAATGTTTGTAAACGTGCAGGTAAATCTGCAAATTGTACAGTAAAGCTGTGTTTGTATTTTGGTCTAGCCTCACTAATGCCTGGCAAAGCTGTTTTGTAGTATACTGCAAGGAATATATCTTGCAAATACTCTTTAAAGAATCAGTTACAGAGTTAATTCAGTAGCTATTAGTAATGAAACATAAATGCAACTTTACGATTCTGCCAGCTGGCTAAAGCAACATGCTTTCATCATCTACAGAGCAACACATTTTTCAAATCTCTGGTTGAATATTAAAATCCAAAATTAAATTGCAATTACCAGAGGGTTTCATGGCAGTCTGTATCCAGACCAAAGGGGACTCCTCCCTCTCATGTGTCCTGCAGGAGTTCCACTCCAAATCCTGGATCTGCAGCTCATCTCATCTGCTCAGGTAGGGCAGACAACTGTCTAGAAATCCATGTTTTTTCCAGTACCGACAGGAAACTGCTTAGGAAGTTTCATCAGTTGGTTGATTGATATGAAAGAACATAGGTTTCTGTGCTTTAGATTGAGGCAATAGTTTTTGATTTGTTTTGACCTTTTTTCCACTCCCGTCTATGGTAGTGATTACTTTTGTTGACTGTGAGTATATTTCTAGGTCTTGTGGGGCCATATTATTTTTGGCTGGTCCTGTGTAAATTCCCATTCCACACACAGTGCAGTTTCATGCAGGATGTCTTTCTATCTCTTGTGTATCATCCCTACATTTTCCATAATGTAGCACATCCTCAGTAATCCTGCACTTGGTACCGTAACAGAGGCACACAGTGATATTTTGTAAATGGCAATCCAGAAAACAAGAGACTACTGCCATGTTAATAGAGTATTTCAGTAAGTAGGGTGGTAGTGCAGTGTATTTTTATGAGGTGATTTGTTTCTGTTAGTGGCCACTGGGTGGAGGAAAAACTGAAAAAGCTGAAAGTAGGAGCATAGAAGAAAGTGGCCTGATTTCCAGGACAATCAGGGCGGCTGAAAGTCCTCTTGTCTTGCTCCTGGAAATCAGATCATTTGTTCAAGTGCCTGATTTTGAAATATGGCAGGCTGGGACTGGGTTTGTGATAATTCCAAGATGCAATTTAGCAAAATGTTCAAGAAAGGAGGAAGTAATGAGTGAGTGAGCAAAGCTGGGACAGTGTAAGGTGGCACACTGAGCCAGCATCAGTGGAAATAGGGCTTGGAAGGGAGCTTTTCAGAAGGAGCTTGCTAGAAAGGAGCAATACTTATGCTTGCTTTTTCTTTATAATTTTTCACCCTGTAAATTTTAAGATCTGAGGACCAGAGGATTTGCAAAAATCAGTGGGAATGTGATTTGGCCATACAAATGCATTTGATGACCGTGTGATGTATTGCATATAGAAATCAACTTTGGGTGCAATGTTTTAAAATACGGTTCCTTTTGATCCCCCTGTCACATGTTAATCTGAGGTTATATGCAAGAAATGACTGTTTATAACCTAGTTTCTTTGCTCCCCTGCAGGCTGGGGATGAGACTAGCCCCTTAAATTGCTGCTAACGCTTCTGCAGCATGGGCTTAAAATGAAAATGAAGCAGTTGCTTGGAAACCCTCCTCCTCTTTGTGCTACTTATTTTACTTTCTCAAGATGCCTTTTTCCAGACTATTAATTGCAAGTGGCAAAAATATTACAGGCGGAGCTGCTGGAGTCTCTTACTGTGAAGATTGTGTAACATTGTCTCTTACAAGCCCCTGTTTTGATTGGCATACACTTTGCCAGACTTCAAACATTTTGAATGAAATTTGGAGGAAATTTTCTGTGCTACATGTCTCTCTAAACTGTTTAGGAAAGTTTTAGCCAAAATGATTACTTAGAATGGATCTAGAGAACAATACACTGACAAAACAATGTGGTCAACTCTGAAAAGGTAAAATATTTTGATGCTTTGAAGCAAGGACTCAAGATTCAGTGGGGGAAGAAATGTCTGACTTTTTACCTAGGGATATATATTTTACTATTTCTAATCTATATTTTTGGTTAAATTGTAGGGATTTCCTTAGATTACAATTTGCATGTGTCCCATAGGGACAGCTTTGGTATATTTAGCAGCTAAAACCAGAAGCAATTTCAGCCATGCTGGCTACTCTAACTGAAGTTAGCCCTCCAGGGGTTATGCCTTATTGAAGGGATATGCGGAAAGTGGATAAATTATGTGCCAAGAAGTCCTGATTCTGACATCTCTGAAATTCTGAGTACTTCACTTTGCAACCTTAATGTTCTTATAAGATAGTTTTCTTGTGCAAAGTATATATTTTTAAATTGGGCAATTTAAGCATCAACTGCATGTATCTTAGAATTTCAGTAGCACTTTTGGTATGAAAAACTAATTTTTTTCCATACAATTTTGTTACTCTCAATCCATTGGGAATTCCAGTGAGATCCCAGTGATTTCCATGAGATCCCATATCTTTGATAATGGGGATGTTAGTGCAAAAGGCTACGTGTAAAATTTAAAATGTGTGGATCCATAAAATGCCTCAGGGTTACCCCTGTTATCTGTAGGAAACAATCCCACAGAGAATACACTAGGACTGGATAATACTGAGAAAGCAGCTCTCTTGACACTGGATTAATGATTTATTTTATTTTGGAAGTTTCTTCTGAGGAATGGGGTGGGGGCAAGATAATTCTGAAGAGGGTTTAGCAGCATGAGATCTCTTGTGCAACTAAGCAAATAGCTGGGCAATCTGGATGCACAGTTTCAAAGTACACTAATCATGCAAATATTTTTTGAGTAAAATAGTAAAATGTTGTTTCAGTGGCATACAGAATACAATATATACTTTAATTTCTTTTTATGTGGAAAAAAAATATTATTGGGAAGCCCTGGATTGTAGGAGTGAGACAGGAATTATTTGCTTCTATATTTTTGGACATTAGTACAAACCAATTTTTTCCCTGTGTGCTAATGGCAGCGCTATGTAACCAGGTGTCTAGAGACACAGCAGAACCATTGTGTGTTCAGCAGGCTCTCGCACCTTTCCAGGACTTGTATCTCCTAAATTTGGGGAGGACGATGGGTATGTGTGGGCTAATGGGACCATGAGACATCGTTTCGATAGAAAGGAAAGGAGTGTGGGATGAGATCAGACACACGTTCTTTTTGTCTGTGAAACCTGGTTTAAAATAGAGATATTGCTTTATAGTCAACAAAGGACTGCCATCTACCTGAGCTAGCTGGACCTTCTTTTTCCACCTGAAAATTTCATTTGGAATTTGAGGACTTTGGCAGTTTCTATCTTTTTTTTTTTAAGTTTTAAATATCTGGAAATCCTGTAGATGCAGTACCTTGCGTAGACAGTGTGCCCAAGCAGCTTGACGTGGCCAGATACCTATCTTGCTGGGCCTGCTCTGCTGAGAGCATCCTGATGTGTTACTTTGCAGAATGTCCTGGTTAGCAATGCTGTAGCCCAGGCCTACCAACCTGAACTCACACAGATGCTACGTCTCAGATTTCCGTATCCTAGAGAGCTGGCAGATATGCTGTATCAGCAGTGCTAAAATATGGCTGAAAGCTGTACGCATCTATCAGGAGCTGTGTGCTAGCGTTCCCTCACTCAGCAGGGGTGTGATGAGTTTTTCATTAATATTAGCTCTCTGGAAGGAACAGATGGTGCCAAGATCTTGCACCTCAGAGCCAGAATTACAGTTTGGAGCCAGCTGCATCCTTTTCATTAGCCCTAGAGTTTCACAGACCCCTCCTAGCCTTCATTTACCTTTGTAAGTGGAATGAGAGTGCCAGCTCAATGAACTGATGTGCTAAACATGAATAATATCTTGAATGATTATTCTGAGCATCAGTGCTGACTGATGAGAGAGTGCCATGTTTCCAGCCTCTCTCCTGCTGATGGCATATGTCGCTTTCACTGACAAAATCTTTAGACTCTAGAAAACAGGTTCTCAAGTCACTTGGAGAAGGCCACAAGGTAGCAGCAGCAGAACTGTCCAAGGGCTGGATGGCAGGAAAGCCTCTGGCAGCTCTTCATAACTGCTACCTGGATGGTGAGACTCTTGAGAAGAGGTAGCAGAGAGGCAACCTGTAAAGAATGGATTAGATCAATCTTTTGTACTTGTATTTTTGTCTATTGGCTTGCTGAATGTTGCATCAACACAGATGTTTCATAATAGTGAGGTGATAGAACAAAAGCATTTTAGTACTATAAAGGACAGGAATAAAATGAAGATATCTAAATGAAGATAAAGGTGCTGTCATGGACCAGTAAGATGTAATTCTTAGTGCAGAGATGGAGAGAAGAAATTGAAGGATCTTGATGCAAATTACTCAAAGGCTTCTAAAATAGAAAGAGCAACTTCAGGTTGCAGTGGTGTGATAGGTTTCCACAGGCTGATTCAATTAACTATATTCTGCTTAAGCTCACTAGGAATGTGTTCAGACACATGACTGAAGATACAGTGTGTGTAGCTTGTACCAATAGCAAGTGGAATTTTGAACATTTGGCTTAAGTAATGCAATGTGTCATTTGCTTCCCGATGCACTCTAATCTGCTTTAACACACAGATGGATTGTCTCAATACCATAGAGTTACAGACTTTAAATGTCCTGTTCATGGTGAAATAAACTAACTCTAAGAGAAAGGATATCTCCATCTCAGTGTTTACATTCATTTGTCTCACTGTTCTGACTCTGGCAACCTCTCTTTTGCAGGATCTGATCTACATACAGAAGTCGATGGGAACATTGCTTTCAGCTTGGCAGGGGCTATAACCAATACTGATGGAGATTATTGCTCTTACTACACTGTAAATTTGGACAAGCTAGCTAAACAGTGCAGTCTTTTAAGTGGATGGTTGTGAAAGGTTTTTAAATCTTGTCCTTTGTCCCTTAACAGCTTTTCCCTGGGTTTTTGTGTTTTATGGTTTTTTTCTTCTTTTTTTTTTTTTTTTCCTTGTTGATCCTGTTGGTTTGATGCAAATGCAGTGAAACCATCCAGGAATACAAAAAAAGTATCACAAAATAACTTTCAGAACACTTAAAAAGGGCTTTCTAAGGCTTCAGCTAGATATAAAGGGGTCTCATGGTAGCTTGTCTTCCTTAAAAAAGAACTTGTTGATTATTACTGTGCCTGGATTTAACAGAGTGTAATTTATTCCTTCCCCTAACAACTGGCAATTAAACACAAAAGGTGAAATACATGCCACTGAAGTGAAGGGCAAAACTCCCACTGTCTTTGGTAGGACCAGGAATTCACCCAAAGTGTATATGGAGAATTTCTTTGAACGCTATGTTATAAGCTATGCTTTGTGGCAGTAAAGAGCTTTTATTAAGCTCACAGCTCTAGCTGTTCACATGATGCATTTGAGTGGTCTTTGCTGCCCTGCTGTTTTTCCGACTACTTAAGGACATATATGACTAATTATAAAAGGAGGACTGGTGGCTGTGGCTGTTTGTTTCTTTCAGGCAATAGGTGTAAATAGGGTGTCTAGGTACTAGCCTGTGTCTGTGAGATGGAGGAAATTTATGTCTTGTAATAGAAGGAAGTCTTGTCCCAGCCCTTATTTCTTTTTTTCTGGACCAAAGAAAGGCTTATTCAGATCCACCAGGCTTCTACTCCAGCCTTAGTCACTGGGATTAACTGACACTGTGACTTCTTTAACCAGGTTGGCTAACGAGTCCATGTTTCTTGACTGGCTGGTACCCACTGGCCCCGCGCAGAGTAACACACCTCAGATTAAGACCATTACTATGATAATCACTTAAAGCAATCCACAGAAGTGCTGCCCAGCCACATTGCTTCTTGTCTGCATCTGCCTGCTTGCCAAGGCATCATTAAGAAAAGAACTACTGACCTCATTAATAAATTTAGGAAAGTCAAGCTGGAAACATACAAAATATAATTTATTGGGTGAGAGGGGGCAGGAGAGTATTTGAAGCAGGGATTAATAATTATTTTGGCCCAAACAGCTCTCATAGCAAAGAGATTCTCATGTCACTCTGACACTTTTATCTGCTTGGGGGGCTGCCAGGGTGCTTCTCTGCCTTTCCCCTGAGTCCCAGCCCATTTTCTGCTTGCAGCTCTACAAGATCTCAGGAGGAGGGAGGACAAGAGAATTCACCAGAAGTGAATGAAACACAGTCAAGTGGAAACAGTGCAACTACTGCTCCCAGAGCCTGGGAGCTCTTGCAGGGCTCTTGGCTGGTCACTTGTAAGGCTATTAGTTGTTACAGGAGTGGAGTAGCCAGTAAAGAGGAAAAGAAATGTTTAACAGCAACAAGGCTGAACACGCTAATTTCCCCACAGAAGCATATTGTAGCCTCCTTCTCAAGATAGCCTCAGATAGGAGAGCAGTGTGATGAATGTAAAACATGCCTGTGCAGATCCCCTTCTGAAGGGCATTATGTATGCACTTCACGTGGAGGTTATTTACATGTTTAAGCAGCGATCATTGTCCTTTGTGCTTTAGTTCCAACAGATGAAACTCCCACAAAAACAGCTTCTGCTGGATCTTGCTAAATAAACCAGATAATTTGGTGGTTGGCTGGTGTGCTGGTGAAAGCAACATTTACTAGTGTGCTTTGCACAAACAAAGGAGGGTCCAAAATGGGAGAAGATCTAGCTTTCTGTTGCTGCATCTTCCAAGGGTGTCTAGCGTTCTTAGGTTCAAATGTCAATAACTTGGACATCCTTCGGTAACACAACTTTCTTTGCTCACTTTGCAGAGTGAAATAAAACTCCATGGTGGTATAAACTAATGGGTAGGTTCATTCCTGGACACTAAATTCTCCACATCGTGCTCATGTGCAGGGAAGTCATATTGTCCCTACTGTGGTCAGGAGACAGAACGAGAGATTTCCTTCTTCCCCAGTATAAATTGTGTGCTGTGTTGACTGTTAAAGAAATTCAGATTTAATACTTGATCACACTACAGTTGCATGTGGGCTTCTGTGGTGTAAGAAATTGGGGTCTGTGGCTTTAGTCTTTTTTTCCAGTAATTGGACGTGGATATTGACTTGAACAGATTCTTCTGGCAGAAGTAGGGGGATCACTGAACATGCACTGGAGTGTTTCTTGTTTAAAGATAGATTTGCTCTGTGAAACCCATATAAAGAACTCAACATTTAGAGAGGAATATTAACAAAGGACCTTTCTTATTCCCAAATATACCCTATATAATGAACACTGTGGCTGTTAAGGAGATTTCCTGTCTACAAAGGGTAGGATACATGTGGTGGGTTGACTGTGGCTGGATGCCAGGTGCCCACGAAAGCCACTCTATCACTCCTCTCCTCAGCTGGACAGGGGAGAAAAAAACATGAAAGGCTCATGGGTTAAGATAAGGACAGTAATTGGGAGAGGTAATGGGCAAAACATGGGCTGAGCAATGTTAGAGTGGAATGATTGTGGGGAATTTCTGTAGTTCTAATTGTGGTGAAGGGATGAGGGGTTGATTGGATGTAGATTGTCCACTTCTGTTTGGTGTTGTGATGATATTTTCATTTTGTTGTTGGGAATTCTTTTTGCTGATGTGAGTGAAGATTGAAGATTTTATGATGAATATGAATTTTAATGATAATCTTAACTATGTGATTCACAGAGGCAAGGGGTGGAATGTATTGGGTCTGTGTGGCAAGGTTTTGGTAGCTGGGGGGCTACAGGGGTGGCTTCTGTGAGAAGGTGCTAGAAGCTTTCCCTATGTTTGATAGCATTAATGCCAGCTGTCTCCAAGATAGACCCACTGCTGGCCAAGGCCAAACCCATCAGCAACAGCAGTAGCGCCTCTGTGATAACAAATATAAGAAGGAGAAATTAACCCTGTGCAACTGCAGCCAGATGACAAGATTGAGAATTTGTGAGAGAAATTGGTTTAATTTCTCATTACCCTACTCTGATTTGATTGGTAATAAATTAAATTAATTTTTCCCCAAGTTGAGTTTGTTTTGCCTGTAATAGTAATTGGTGAGTGGCCTTCCTGTCCTTATCTCGCCCCATGAGCCTGTCATTATATTCTGCCCACGCAGCCTAGGAGGCAAGTGATACTGTGGCTTTAGTGGGCACCTGGAGTCCAGCCAGGGTCAACCTGACACAATACAGTAACATTTTTTACAATTAGTATAATATTAAAAATATACAGTATGGTTGTATAGACCTGAAATATGGTGCTTTTGTGACATAGTCAGGGGAGTAAAACAGAGAAAAAAAATACATTTTCATCTAGCAAGACTTGACATATGCATTCACTTCAGGTTTTGTTAATAATGTTCTTAATTTGCAGTGTGTCATAGGAGGGCAGCATTAGTTATTGTAATGCTGTATTTATGATGTTATCAGTAGCAGAGCTGCAGTATAGTTTTCACCACAGAGCAGAACTCAGATTACTGGGGATTTAACATGAAAGTTCAATAACAGTAATTTAATATGTACTATGTACAGTTTAGAATGATAGTTTTTCTCTCTCTCAGCAGGAAATAAATGTGTTCAATCATTAAGCCTTGCTACCCTGTTCCCCATTCAGAAAATAAATATACATATAGGTCCAGATTCTTCCATGGTTTCATTTTATGCAGTTGCATTGGCTTTAGTGGTGTGACACTGATTTACATCAGGAAAGCATCCAGCCAAACTGTCGAAGTTAGTATCTTTATATGGTCATAAAAGTCATGGAAGAAATCGTATCAGGGTATCAAAGGTATTGACTGTGTTTTAATATACTTTGGCAAAAAAAGAAACTGGGGGATTGAAGGGAAAACTGTGTTTACTTTTTCAGTCCGTGACTTCTAAGAGAAGTCACGGACTGAAAAGTGAAGTCTTCTTCTGGAGACTGAAGTCTTTTAATTTGGGTGGATTTCAGCATTCCCACACAAAGCCTGATTGTTTCAATTTTTTAGAAGGAATTCTCTATTTGTCCCTCGTATGGTTCCAGGCATGCTGTTGATGCTTACTAAAGAATCATAAATAATAAAGTCAGAGTAACGTGATATACACAGCTGTCCTGGATGGGCCTTGGAAGATGAGACCCACCTCATGCTGGGTCCCAGTGCTGCACCTCTCCTGGCTGCTGCTCCTACACATACCACCTATGGACTGTAGGAGCAGCTGCTGGCCTCTGCCTGGGTCTATAGGGGCTTTATAGGGTGCTCTCTTTTTCTCTGACAGACTCAGAAATCCCCAACTTAAAGGAAGGGATTGCTTTCTGTCTGATGCTAAAAGCAAATTTTAGTTGTCCCTTCTGGGATCAGACTGCTCATTCTGTACCTGAAGCTGAGTGGTTTTTTGAGTCAAAACAGCCAGGATTGTGGGATCATTCCTATGGGTGTGAGGAGCAGACTGGCTTTCAGAATAGAGTGCTGTAGCACAAGCATTGACCCTTCAGCAGTACTGCCAGCACAAGTAGTTGTCCATGTACTTGATATGAATTAAGAAAGAAGCAATTGGAAGATTATGTGGAAACCTTCTCAAGCTTAGTATCACATAACAAATTGAAGCTGTTATGAGTTACAGAAGTTTCCTATTTAGCTTCTTCTCAGATGTGAGCATCAACTCTGGGCTTGCTCGGTTGGTGAGCCAAGGTAAGAACCTCAGGGAATACTCTGCTCCCGTGAGGTGTCACCACAGAAGCATAGGATGATAGCATCTTTCAGAAAGCACACACATCTTGCAGGAGTGGCCTGCAAAGTCTTTCCCTTTTCCTTACCTAGTAAATCCACTGGATGTAGTCTGTGAGTGGAGCAACAGGCTTAAAATGCCCTACATAGGGGATATATGTTGGCTTTTGGACTTGGTTGTGTGGCTTTGCTACTAAGAATGATCTTGAGAAGGTCGCTTAGACTTGGAAACATGAATTTGACAAAAATGACCAATATAGGATAAGAATGATGTATGCTAAAATCAGGACGTGGAGAAATGTGAAAAAGCTGAGCCAGGTTTTTGCCCTTTGAAGACAGAGAAATGCCTGTTTAATAAGCTACCCTTTATACCAGGCTAAAAAGAAATAATTCTTTCTTATTGTTGTCAGATTGGCCTGAAGTATCACTGTGAATACATCTATCTGTTTCCAGTTGCCTTTAACTGAGCTAGATATTGAATATTTGAGTTCTTTATAAACACAAGGTTAAATTATCATCATTTTCCAGAAGGCTCACAATGCAGTTTAAACAATTCAGCTAAAGTATTTATTAATAATCTCTGGAACATTGTAAAGATTATTTCCATGTCTGTAGCTAGAAAATGCCACAGTCCCTGCCTCTGCCTCCACAGGAACAATCCATTGCTGGCTCACAGGCACTTCCTACAGGAAGGCAGAGAGCTATTCCATGCAGCATTCAATATCCAGTGTCTACTGGTTAGGAGGGCCATGATTTCTGGTAGCTCTGGTATCTGGCTATTTATCAATGGCCAGAAAACCAGACATTAAACTTTCAAGTCCATTAGCAGGACTTGGGCTCAGGTGCTGAACTGATTGATGCTGCTGTATTACCAGAGTTGACGTCCTTCAGATATAATAGAGGAGGAGGTTTTTTAACTCACTTTAGTTACAACTACACCTGCAAAGGAATGCCTTGTTTCTCTTTTTTATTAATGAAATTTTCAGTGGTTTTTTTTTTTCTTCTCATTTTCTCCCCTCTATTCCCCTAACATCCCACTCCTTGCCCTGCCAGCTCAGCATACTTTTGATTAACAGAAAAAGATTGTATCTGTCTCTAATGTTAACCCAGTCTGTCTCTTTGCCCTTGTGGGAAAGAAAGAATCCAGTGGCATTACAAAAGGAACCATGAGAACTCCTAATGTCATCCTGTTCAGCATTCCTCTTCTTAGTAAACCAAGCTCTAATATTCAGGACATCAAATAAGCTGTAGCGTGTGCCAATTTCTTGCTTGTATACTTGTTGCATTGCCAAAGCCTCTTTGGCTCTCCAACAGGGATGCACAATAGTAGAAATGAGTAAAGTGAAATACCAGATCCAGCTCTGATCAAACCCTGGAGGAGTTTTTATTTAGATTTGAACTTTCTCACACCCATTTCTATGCAATAGTTGCTAGTGCTTGGTGGCTTGCCGCAGCATAAATATCATATATTGGAATGTGTTTAGCTTTAGATTACCTAAGAAAAAAGCCTTTCTAGTTGTAATGCTTTAAAAGTTCTATTTCCACTCTGACTTCTCTCACTCATCCTTTCTTGCCTTTTAACATCTGCATGTGAATATAATAATGTGCAGACTGAAGCTGGTCATTTACAGAAGGAAGAGCACTGCCATTGTAATTGAGATGTTACTGCCTGCCTCTATGGCACATATTAGCTGAATAAAACATGCAGTCAATAAAGTGAAACAAAACAATAAAACTAAGCTCTTTGGTGCTTTGTTATAGGGTGTTATGCAACATAGAAACCTGCAGTCATAAAACTGAGAATGAGGGAAACCTTACACTTTCAAGAACAAAGGCATCCAAGCATTAAGTCTGAAACAGCACTAAACTTTCATTCTCTTTGCACCTGGAAGCAGTTAGTTTTAAAAGCCATACTGGTTTATGCTGTTCTCTTCCAATTTAAATACGGCCTTCATGTGTTCTTGTTAGATGCTTATACAGAAACATGCTTTTAATTAAGGCATGCATTGATCCAAGTCCAAAAGATACATTTATTTCAGAAGATAAATTCATTAGCCATAGGCATAAAAAGCTGGTGTTCTTGAGACAATTCCAGCCCTGGGAATGATGTTCTGTATCCTTTCTAAGTGTATACTATTCTACGCAGCTCTGTTTTGTATGGCATCAATCAAATATACTGTATCCTTGAGCCGTTTGGCATAGTTAGTTTTGAGAAATAAAGACAAGCTGAAAGAGGAAAATTAAGATGTATAAGCATGAGAGGACAGATGTTTTCAGCTGCCAGATTTCACTAGCATTTATCAGTAATTTATGTGTGATACTTAGTTATGGAAAATAAATCCTAACGAATAATTTATTGAAATATATGAGTTTCAGTATATTGCACAGACACAGTAGCAAGTTTCATGAATGTTTTTGTAGGTATTTATAGCTTAAAGAAACTTTTTCAATGCTTCTTGTGTGTAAATGAATAGACCTTGCAGAGACATGGTGTTTTTCTCATCAGATGGGTATAACTCCCTTCCTGTGCTTAGAAGTTGAAAAATGTGTAATGTTTTTCACACTTCTTAGTTTGCTAAAATCTATTCCCCTCCACATACCCTCCCATGTGTATTCCTGAAACTTCTGGGGGCACATGGAAAGCATAAAATGGCAAAAATGTTGCACAAATAAAAATGACTACTTATGACCATCTCTTTACAGTGGTAAAAGATTAAAATGTTTATATAGTTATATCAACTATATACAGGAAAAAGCTGCAAAACTATGATATGAAAATTTGGGAAGAGTTGGGAATTTGAAAAAAATTAAGTTTTCTACTTTGCTTTCTCCCTGTTCTACACTTAGATAAAATTGGATATGATGTGCCATTTTCTGAAAAACATATTAATGCACATACTTATAGATGCTAAGGACGGTACACCATTTTCTGCTAAATTCTTTAGTAAAATCTGGCCTGTTTCCATGTAGTCAGACCTGAAATGATTTCAGGAGATCATATTCTTGACTACCTTTGTTCACAAGAAAGGCCTTGTCTGACTCCTGACCACTTTCATGCTTGATGTTTTTTATGGACCTTTATTAAATTCAGGGCACATGACAGATGTGCCTTGACATCAGTGAACTTTGAACATGGCACTGCAGGTTCAAATGCTTGCAGGCCTGGGTCATTAGTATGCCATCTGCTTTCCATGGGACTACAGGATAGACCTTATTGTACCATTTAAAGGGACTTGGGCTGCGTGATCAGAAGTGCTCCTCATTGACAAATATCTCTTCTTTGATTATGCTGTACTAAGATAAAACAAAGCTTTTCCACTTCATTGCTGCTAGTATTGCATGTTTAGACCTCATTATTTGCACCTTGTCTTGGTGTGGAGTTAGTCAACATTGCTTGCAGTTTCTTGCTCTATATAAAACTACTGGACACTGTGCATCTTCTAAATCAGTAAAGTTTGAATGGTTCAGCATGATGATTTTAGTCATGAAACACTGCAGAGATAAATGAACATTAACATTTCTTTTTATTAGTATCTGTGACTGTAACCATCACAACGCTGGATAAATGCTTGATCTCAAAACATTAAGTCCTGGATGGTGAACATACTGATAGCCTGATGACCTGTTCAAAGTGAATAAGCCTATTGTGAACTGAGGATGCAGTGGTTGTGAAAGGGAGCTGCCATCAAACAGTGCTGTTTTCTGCCTCAGCATTTCCTTCCAGTATTATTCATCCGAAGAATTATTACGATGGAACAAAAGATTTCTGGTGGCATTTTTTTTTTTTTTTGCTGTTAGAAAGGCCTCCAAAAAAGACAGAGACTTACACTTCCCACCCCACTCCACAGCCAAAATTAATGGCAAGTTCATGTTTGCATCATTGCTAGGGAAACATGTAGTGGAGAAGAAGGAAGAGGTAACAGTGATTTTTCTCAAAAGCTTTATGATCTAGTAACACAGCCTTCAACCTGATGAATTCATTTTCTATGTTACCTTTCTTGCTTGCTCATTTGTTGCCTTTTCATTGGCATTTTGAGGGACACTGAAGGAAAACCAAGTTTCTGCTTAGGAGATGTTTTCCATGTTGTCCTGTTATTTATGTCATAGGTCTTTTTTGTTCTGTAGCAGTATGGCATCTGTTATAAAAGGACTTTGGTCTATGATCAGAGGTATCTACCTGTTAGTCTGATTTCCAGAGAAGAAAACTGGATAGCGAATTTGGGTTGTCCCCCCCCCCACGCCAAACATATTTAGAACATAAAAAGTTTCTCAGGGCAATGTCAGCTTTGACTGGAAGAATTGTGGGTTGCTTTCTCTGTTTCAGGCAAAATGCTTACCCAAAGTACTGCAAATACATGAAGTAAGTCTGTGGACTCATAGATGGGTGTAACACAACTCAACTTGCTGGCTCTGGCTTTCTGCCTCCAGCGTTGTTCTTGAAGCAGGATACAGAGGGGCTCTGTTAGAGGTGAACCTTCCTGAGTTGTTCTAACACTCAGAAACTTGCTCCTTTTCTAGTCAACAATCCTTAGAAACAAACATATTATGTACAATGTGTGTAATATATAATATAGTGTTATATAGATATGTAAAATATAGTTATATTATGTCTATTGATGTTAAACATTGAACATTGAGCTAGCCAGTGAGCATATAAATGAAGGTTACAGAAGATGAACGAGTATATAAGATACTATGTAAAATGTAAGATCAGAAAATTCTTACGTTTTTCCAATATTTCTTTTTAAGAATTCAACAACATAAGATTTGCTAAATATTAGAGGATTTTATAGACTAAATAATGGTTGTTCATGAACTTAAGTGTCAGCATACAGATTTACTGTGGTGAACTACAGGATTTCTTCATTGGAGAAAAACACAGCCTTGCTCAACATTCTTCGGTAAAATAAGCATTTTAAAAGCACTGGAGTTACAGTATAATTTATAGTTATAATTTTAAGCACTGAATTTTCAGACCATTTCCCTTTGTTTTCTCACTGGTGAGGAATGTTCAAGGACTGTAATATCAGCATGTCTCCTATTACAAAGTTAAACTCCAGAAACATTCAACAAGGTGAAAGTTCTAAAATTAGCCCATTTTCTCTAGCCTACACATCACACACCTGTGGGAGAACATGGCCATGTACAGTGTACTCTGCACTTTCTTTCCTCATACAAATCAAAACACTCTTACCTAGCATACAAACTCAAGCAGTGCCTGTTTCCATTAAGTCAAGTAACCTATTAATTCCAGATGTAAACCTTTCTACCTATCCTTCTCAAAGCTGGAAAGGGTATTTTCCTGTACCTGTGCCTGGCTGTTAGCATGTGATCTTTCTCCCACATTCCCTGGCCTACTGCATGGTGTCCCCCTGAAGGTTTGTTACTTCAGTTGTGCAGCTGGTGCACAGTAAACATATGTTTACATGTGAGGAGTTCAGCTAGTTCAAAGTTTTTAACTTTCTCCAACATACTTTCAAGGTATTTGACATGTATGTGCTCACTTTCCATACTACCCTTCCTGTGATTGCTAAACTTGAGGCTACAAACCCCTAAGTGTCAATGACAACTTTCTCAAGGTACATGACAGTTATAATGAGTGTAAGAAAAAGAAAGATTATTGTTATTACATGATACGGGGTCTTTGTTACAGCTAGAAAAAAATGTAGATGTTCATAACTGGAAAAGAGTAGAAAATCACTGACTCAGATAATTTGTTTTTGAAGTAAGGATCGGCTTAATTCTGAATTGTTTTTGAATGTTTGTGGATCTAGCTTATTTCTTAGAAACTATGTTTTACTGATGAGTTTGCAGTTTTTCCACTCATCTCTCGGTGGGAGCCTCTTTGTGAAGAGAGGTAATTTCCCAGAAACATCTGTAGTTGAAGCACTTTGCGGAACAGGTAGTAAGTCTGTAGTAGTACCTAAGAAAAATGACCACACCATTTCAAGCACTGATGGTTTTTGTTATGGTTAGTTTAATAATTTTTTTTAAGCATTGATGTGATGGAAGTAGCAGATACTTTTGTCAGTTAGACAATCTGACTGACTGCCAGTTGACAGTAAATTTATCTGTTTCATAGAAACTGTTTTTAGCTGTAGCCCTTCTAGCAGAAGAGGAAGAGAGAATGCTGGTCCTATCGTGACATGGGCACTGGATGTGTCTTGGCAGCCCTCATAAAAACTTGCTCGCTCTCTTGTGACTTGACTACACAGCAGTGCACAATATACTGATGCCGCTACTGAAAATTTATACTTGTGTTGTTCTGCACAACAATAAAAACCGATTTTGATCCTAACATTAAAAAAGGGAAATAAAATTGGAATATATGGATAAACCCATCAGCAGCTGGTCTTGGGCATAAATTTTACAGGAGAAGTTTTCGGGGGCAGCATGTTTCTTTGAAGTGTGTTGGCATCGTGACTAACACTAAAGAGTAGCAATCTGTGCCTGGGGCTCATAAGTGTCATGGTAAGACAAACGACTGTTAAATTGCCCTCACTGCTGCTAGCATTGTGATATATCTGAGTACATAAGTGTTTATAAAAAATATTTACACAGTATCTTTGCTTTCTTTGTATTTCAGAATAGCACTTAACCAAGCTAGATAGTTAGGCCTATGAACAACCAAGGGGAATAAAATTGTCACTGTATTGCTGGCAAACTTAGAAATGGAAGTGCCACGCAAGATTCTTTTCCCTGTTTTTCTTTAAATAAGAATTAAAAAAACGAGCATTTAAGGCATAAGTCAAGTTGAAAATTATAATTATTTTTGTTGGAAAGTACAAAATTAGAGACATGTCACATGATTCTTAGGTATAGATGCAGCATATGAAGTTCATTGCTTGGACTGCTGCCTTTGCAGCTGAGAAATCCTTTAATTTTTTTATTTGTTTTTAAGGTGATCCATTTGGCACATTGAAGTAAAAGGAATAGAGGAAAAAAAATTTTTTTTTCAAGTCTACTGTATACATAGCTTGGAGATAGTAATCTACAAGTATTTCCAGTAAAAATTTTTGTTATATTGCTTTGGGTCTTGTAAAAAGTGAGGATTTTATAGCATTTTCCAGCTATCTGTTCTCCAGTGTATCTTAAATGCAAGAGTACAAAAAAAGGCTCTTGTGAAAAGTTACTTGTATGCCACTGAAATACTGTGAAATCTAAATAAACATTCGTTGTATATTTTCTGATTTGATTGCTTTCAAAGCTGAAGTGTGGTGCTTGTAAAAGGCCTTTTTTTTTTTTTTTTTATAACTTGCATGGCTTGCAGTGAGAAAAGGCATCATGTTAATCATATGTAAAAGGAAATGCAGGTTTCTTATTAGAGATAACAGCGGTAATATTTTTCCACTGTTGTTACTGTAATTCAGTAAATTGGGACAGTCCAGGCTGTCATTCCTTAGGAGCTATTCTTGCTACAGGCTGGCTGTAGCAAGAATATTCCCACCCAGTGGTGTCCATGAACAGTGGGATCAAAAATAACCAATTGGGAAACAATAAGATGAGAAGGAGATCAACGATGATGAAGATGTCTTGGGACCAAATTCCATCTGCACGGTGCTCTTAAAGAGCTGTTGACTACATTAGCATGTTAACATGCCTATGAGAGAAGTCTTAAAGCAGGAAACTGGCTTGTTGATAACTACATGAACTATACAAAGGTTGTGAGGGTCCAAGCGCTGTGCCCCTGCACAGCTGGTGCTAGATGCCATTGCTCAGAAATCTTCATGCTACTTTTGAGCAACAAGTGAGTCTCTATTTTGAATATGAATGAGTGAAGTCAACTGCCCCTTAATTTATACACATTGCCAGAGACTGTCCCAGGGTTTGGAATTAAATACTCCAGCACAAATCTCTTTAAACCTCTCCTAAATAAGAAATTATGCTAAAGCTCTTTAGTAAGGAGGTTCTCCCCCCTGTTGAAATAAAAATCAATTATGTTTGCTCTGCTGTGAACAATGTCGCACTGTAGCCTTGCTTTCTAATTGGGTAATGCCTTAATGACCTGCTGGGAGGCTATGATGCATTGCTTTGGACCCTCTCTGCAGGCTTTTAGACTACCAGTCAGATGTCAATGAAGCTTGACTCAATAGGGGTTCTTTTTCTAAAATTCCATTATTCATCAGGGTTTATGCACTAAAATGATCACAAAATAAAACCTTCACATCAAGCAGAGTTAAATAGAATTATGGATGCTTTGCTTCATTGTTAGACTCTGAGATTGTCACTGGATTAAAATTAGGTTCTTTTTTATTTGTTAAATCTGATGAAAACATTTTTGGATTTGGGTTTTTCTGTTAAGAAGCATTGAAAGAGGCAACTTTAAAGGTGTTTTTTGTGTATGTGGCTTTTGTTTTATTATAAGAAGTTATATATATTTTAAAAGTTTATCTATTACTGTTTATTTCAAACCATGAAACAAATGCTTTAAAAAGTCTTATGCACAGTCAATGAAGTGGTAAGTATGAGACCATTTCTTTCACTTAATAGCTTTGTCAAGTCATTCTGTTTTCCCATCAGAACTGGGATAAATAGGATAAAAATCTTGCATTTGCTTTATATTTTCCTAATAGAGACCTCTAAAATGGAATTTTAAAAACTCTTATTAGCTGTTTTATGAACCTAGTGCCTGAAGCGGGGAGTTGCTAGTTCTGGAGGACTTCACTTCCAGAGCAACAAGGTCTGTCATTTTCTTTGCATGGAGAAGATGCTTTCCATGATGAGAGCCTCAGGATATGTAACTATAAGAAAAGTAAATTTCAGCTGGAAAAGCATCTTTTGTATTTAATTCATACATATACACACACAGATGTATGTATTCAATTTGAAGAGTATGTTTTTATAACAGCCTCAAGAAAAGTTTTATAGCCATTTAAACACAAGTAATTCTGTTATGCAGTAACAAATTAGGAGTCACCAGGGCAACTGCATGTAGTAATTTATTCATGCTACCTCTGGAACACATACCACCTTCTTAACGCGGCTGACTGATGTGTTGTGTGAAGTACATGTATTTCCAAATTAGTAAGGAAGTCAGTCATACCATTATAATAAAATGTACCTTTCCTTCAAGTTTATTAAGTTAGCAAAATTTACAAATGTACAATTATGAATAATTGAAATGTATGAATAAGTTTTATTTGGCTTTACTTTTTCAGGTCCATAGGTTCTGGAAAAGTTTCTAATTTTTAAGTTTTAACTTTCTGTTTTAAAATAAGTCTAGAATTAGTACCTCTTAGGATTCCTATCAGTGAGATATTAATCTGTTGTCAGAATAGTCCCTGTTTAGAAAGGCAAAAGATTTTCTGTAGATGCTTTGCCTTCATCTCACACAGTGAACTTTACATTTTCAGCAACCCAGTTCTTTCTATTAGAACTTCCATGTCCTTGTCTCCTGATAAACATTTACTTTTAACAAATTTTAATTCTATGCTTTGTATAATTGTCTAGCATATAGGTATACCTCATAATTTGCAACCTATCATTAGTAATATATAGGATTGTCTCCTCTTACAGCTTATTTATCTCACAGAGGAAAATGAATTGATGTTTCCTCTCACTCATGAAGAAGATTGACACAATTATTTTCCTAAAACCTTGGAAAGCTTCATTAAGACCAGGATCCCAGTCATTCAGACAATACATCTTAGTCCAGTACTTGAAAAGTTTTTTCATGTTTACAAAGGTTTTGTCACCATCTGCATCTCTTCAGTAGCAAACTAGGTCAAGAAAGGTAGCCCTAACTAGAGTTGCCTTATATCTGCTAGCACCTTCTTTAATAGCCTATTTTCTCTTCTGTTATTCATTATTTAAGCAGTTTTCCCAAATACACTATGTGTTAAATTGTCTCCAGGTACGAGCACCCACCACAGTTATGAATGACTACAGAGGTTTCTTAGAACCACGTTACCCAGCCTCCAGTTCTGGTCTGCCTCTGTGCCCAATTAGAATGATAAGCTTTGAAATCTCAGAAGATTACAGCTTCTTAATATAAAAAGTCTGTAATCCTTGAATAATATATTGTACCTGGTCAAAAACAAAAGCATATTTGGGATAATTGGAGACTTCACAGTTTAGTATTGATTAATTACTTAAGGTGAGAGCATGAGCTGGAAATCTGGAATGCTACAGGTGCACCAAACACAGTTTTTAGGGATTTAGAGAGGCTTGATACAGATTCAGCCCTTATGTTTAATCTGTAAATGCTAAAAAGCTGTGCTGTTTTATAACACCATGCCTCCACCACTGTCATGCAAGAACCATTCTCTGCACATCTAATTCTAATCAGTAAAGTAAATAAACTTGGACTTGGAATACTCTCAAGAACACTTGCTTATGTTTTCATAAACACTTAGGAAAGGACCCAAGTTTCTGGTAGCTAATATTAAAGCCTTAGCTGAAATATTCATTCTGGCTGTCCCAAACTAGAATTTCTTCCAGTATGCACTTGGAGAATTATGGGACTCTGGAAGGCGACATGACACTCCACAGGAAACCATAAAGTCTTCTGGCCCTGAAATACAAGACTGCAAAACTCATTAGACTTACTTTATTCATAATCCTTCTGGAGGTATCNCAAGGGACTTCTTCTAGCCAACTTCATGTCACAGTGCAGACCTATCTGCTTCTCAGGGAATGGAAGGTTACATTTAACTTTGATATACATAGCAAGACATTGGACTTCCATTAAATTCTAATGGGTGAATTAATGGCATCTGTTTGACAAAGTTGGACTTCAAACTCAGGGTTGGATCAGATCCTGAGGAAGGGAAATTTTTGCTTCCTTCAGTGTCCTGTGTGTTGTCTTCTGAAATGACCCAAAATGTCTTTTAGAATACTTGAGGATTTATATTCTGAAACAGTTATGCTCCAGCAGAGTTTACCCCAGTGTATGAGATTTGACCAAGCCTGTTGAAAACTGAATTTCTTAAAATAGTACTTAAGCATTATCTAGGCCTTGTGCTGTTCCCTTTGCAAGAAGTTGGGTCACCTTGAAGGATTAGATGCTTAACTTATCCTGCCTGAAGAGATATATTTATAATTTAGGCAGCTTTTTATCTAACTATGAGGCAGCCCTTGTAAGTTTTCAAAGAAAAAAAATAATTAATGAGAAAACCTGTTAAATTCTGACTTAATTTTAAATATTCTCTCTATATTTCTTTCTTATAGTATGGTAAAAAGAAAAATGAGAAAGTAACTGTTGGTTCAAATCCAGCCAGATGGATAGAAGAAAAGCACATAATGATAACAGTGGGAGTTGATACTGAAGAAGTTATCTTTTGCTTACCAGGTCTCTAACAATAGCTAGAATTAGCTTATTTTACACTGGTGTATCTGTGCATGTATCCATGCGTACACATTCTCTGAGAGTGAAACTCCTGGTTTAGCTCTGAGAAAGCAAACCAGCAAATTTCTGGTATAACAGATGTTCAGCTGAAATTTTTGGCTGCTACGCTTATCAAAGACAAGGGACAAGAGCTATAGAACTAAAATCTGCTGTGGATTTTCAGCTTTTACATGGCTTCCATCCCTTTGCTCCACAGTCCCCCTAACTGGGAAAACTACAGAGAAAAGTATCTTCAAGTGGTGGCAACTTCTGATCAGTTTTTACATGTTGTAGAAACAGATGTTTAGGAATTAATTTAGTAGCATAAAGTCTTCAATCTGTCAAAGGTTGTCGTCCCGACAGACTGACTGCTGCGCTTTCTCTGTTCCCCACTGATGTCCACAGGGTTCCCAGTGCACTGCTTGTGAATATCAGGACCGCGCTACAGAAAGACCGACCATGGTGTGTCTCGTTATTGCTAGACTGAAAATTTTGGATGTAGCCTAACAGGTCTATGATGTCTCATCTGTTCGATCTCAGATTTATGTCAAGATCCCAGCTGATAATTTTGTAGACTTCTCCAATGTCTTAACATGGTCTTCCTTTCGCGGAAGGCTTGACTGCAATAGTGATGCTTTGGCTTGGAGCTGAATGACCACTTCTTTTCATCTTTCCTTTTCTTTGCTTACAGAAATGTTGACATTGTTAGAATATAGCTCCAAAGGATTTTGGTAAGTTTTCAATTAGTGGATTTGTAATTAATAGTTTACATATGACATCACAGTTTTTTCCAGCCCAAGAAACTAGTATGTGAGGTCACATTAAAAATACTAAGCTGAATTCATAGCTACTCTGTTAAAATTTAAAGTAACATGTATAGAAAAGTAATACTTTACTATTAGAGTGCTGGCTATATCTGTCTCTTACATACAGAATTTGTTTTTGCACCCTCTGTACTAGTAAAAGCTGTGCTGAAATTACTTTGCTGCAGCATGTCTTTCTGTTACAAGATTACTTACTATCACCTAAAAGTGACTGAGGTGTCTCTGTCGTTGTACTAACACAGGAGATATTAATTCCTTCTCTGACCAAGAAGCTATTGTGAAGAAATGTAAGTTAGATAAGTTCTTGAGCTTACTGGTGTGTCCTTCCTGTTTTCTTTCAATTCATCTTGCAGATTGCTCTCTTTTTATTGCTTTTAATTTCAGGAACTGTCTGTAATTTGATAGTATTTTCTGACCACAAGATATCCTATGCTATGGCTACATTAGCAAACAACTCGGTGCTATAGGGGCAGATTAGTTGACTCAGGAAGTTGGTGCTAGGGCTTCTGCATCCACACTGTGTTCTTCAGAGATTTTTCTTCACAGTAAATTGAGTGTGGTCTCCTGAACTAAGTTTCCACATCACAAACATGGTATGAAGCTGTTCCAAGGAGGAGCTATTTGTGCAAATCCTGTGTATTGTTTAACACCTGAGGATGGTTTGGTCCTCTCTGAAAGGAATCAAATAGAATTGCTCTGTCAAGCCAACCAGCATGTGGGGACTGGGTCCGTGTGGGGGCTTGCTTCAGAGCTGCTCTGCTGCTGCAAACCAAAACACCCACATAGGCACAGGTCACCTGGCTCTGATTTCTAAGGAAAGTCTTCTGAATTTCTGAAAGCTAGATCTTTGTAAGATGTCTCAAATTAAACAGTCAAAATACATCACTTTTGGAAAGTGTAGATCACAGTAAGTAAGTAATAAATGGTTTAGCAATGTCACTCCATAGGAATAATTTCTGATACAGAACTGGATAAAAGTTTCCCAAGTGAAAGGACTTCACTGGGAAATTAAGAGACTGAAATATTTTTTAAATTGAGTAAATTTTGGGAATTATTTCAGCCAAAATTTAGAAGTAGGATAGCATTTTAACATATCAAAACATTTTAGTTTATAGATGGAAGTTTTTCAGAGTGTTTCAAAATATGTCACTTTGGGTTCAAAGATGTAAGTGACTTTTTTTTTTAAATTCTGCCAAACAGACAGAAACACTTCTGTTTCAGATCAATTTTTTTTCCCTTAAACCACAAAATGGGAAAATAGATCTATTCACTTGCTGTTTCTTATATGTTTAATTAGCTTCAGATGTCAGATCTTAAACTCTAGTCTTTTCCAGGGTATTTGCCATGTCAAAATTTTCTGTAAAGCAGTTTTGGTAAATCAGAGCATTAGGTAAGTAAAAGGAATAGATCTCAGAGCATAGGTGCTTCACTGTTCTCATTATCAGCCAGATACCGCTATATTTTAAAAAGCTTCTTTTGCTCTGCTTCCCATTCCAGCCTGAACCAAGAATTTTAGACACTTAACAAAACATGGAGAGAAGTAAAAGCCCATATTGTTCTGTATAGCTCTTGCTCCATCTGAACCAGTTCTCCCACCTACTGGCAATGAGAATCTGATATGATGAGGCCTTGTGGTCATGCATAAGACACTCAAGGGGATAAATGAAACTCAGGGCTCCGCTAAATGAGCGTGTGTGGGTTTAGCTGTGGCAATGTGAAGCACCACCATCCTTGGCTGTTTGCATTGGACTGTCCTTTTCTGCCCTTTGTAGGCACTCCTCGCCCCTGTGACGAAGCAGAGAGACATATATGCCCGTTGTCTGCAGTTCAGTCTGGTGTCCAAGTGCAAGCCACTTTCTTTGGTGGTTTAAGCTAAAATGACAGTTCTAAGCAGGAACCCATCTCATCCTATCATGTGGCTCTGGAGGTGGATGCAGAGCAGGGTTCAGCTGCTGGCTGCCTTATCAGGAGTCTATCTAGCAGAGCTCTGATATAGGCAGGATTAATTCGAGCTTATGAGTGCGTCATTTTGCATCTGCAGTATCTTTAATGTGTGTATTTTGGAGAGGTTGTTTTGTAATTTCCATACAATCTATTGAAATGTTTAACAAGGAGTGCCTCCTACACCAGTAACTTGAAATCCCAGAACTGGAAATCAAACTAAAAGCAAATTCTCCTGTGCTATTGGTTATTCTCTACACTTCCAACAAGCTCCATCTTTAGAGGATATTAAAGTGCTTTGGTAGTGTGATGCTTTCTTTCTGAGGTAGTACACAGAGGTCTCAGTATGAGAAGGTTGACAGATGTGTCCAATGTCACAGTTTGGTGGCAAAATTTAGCTCCCACACCCAGGTACAACCAATAGTTATTGCTATCTCTCTTAGAGATCAAAGTGTCATAAAACTGCATTATTTGAACAAGCTAATAATTTTGAACAACCCTGGAGTAGCAGGCAAATCTGCAGCAAGCAAACAAAAAGTAAAGGAAAAACTCTTGTCATAATTCTACATGTGAATACAGACATGGCAAACTGCACCAAGAGGTAAAACACTCCTACTGTGCATCTTTGCCATGCAATCCTGTTTGACACAACCAGTGCTCCTGGTTTTTGTGGGAGCTGTTCCTAGATGTTGTCTGTCTATGGAGACAGAAATACTCTGCCCTAGGGAGAACAACTGAGGGGAAAAAAGTGTTTCTTAAAATCCTCTCTGCTTTATCTAGAGCTCATTATAGAGTTTAAAGAAAGCCCAATGTCGTGTTTAAATGCTTTCCCCCCCTCAGTTTTATAGATAGTTAAATGGCACACAGGTTGTGGCTGTCTCAGCCATCAAAAGCTAAGAAAGGAGGTTAAAAGACCCCAGGGATCCTTCACATTAATTACTACCACTGTCAGTTGGTGTGAAACCATGTTTGGGCCTTTTAGAAAGGAAGAGAGTGCAATTTGTGCTTTCAGTTTGGGCTGAAACAAATTCTGAACATACTGATGATATATACTCACGTGTAAAAATGACTTATTTGTTTCTACTAAATTCTTGTAGTTAATCTGGAAAAAATTTATGGGAAACCCCTCACCCTACCCCAATAATTCCAAGTGAATTTTAGCAAGCTGAATTGGCAGGGTCTGTAAAACTGGCTTGAATTAATTGGAAGCCTAATCCACAGAAATTCGCTAAAAAATGCATTATTCACTCCAGTGTAGCAGCAGGGAGGAGAAATGAAAGAAATAGAGAGGAAAAGCAGAAGCAGCACCTAAGGCAAAGGGCTGTCATTTGAATTTCATAATCGAGGGTGAGACAAAGACACCTCTTTGTCCAAGTAAACTACCTTCTGAAAGAGAAAATCTGAAGAAAATACAGGGCTACATAGTCTGAACATTGGGGCTGCCTGGACTCTGCATCTCCCATCATTTACAGTTGTGCACAAGAACAACCAAAGTGAAATGAAGTTTCTATAGCAATGCAGCACAGTGTATGAGATGCATTTATCCCACAGTCTGCCACTTAATTTTGTCTTGTGTTGACATCCCGCTGAGAGACACATACAAAATAAAAATTGAGGTGTGCCACAGCCATGGGAAGACTTGTCTGAAATCCCTTCCCATACCTGCATTGTGCCCCATCTGAAGGCACACCAAAAAGAGATATTTTATGCAAGCTACTAAACACCTGTATGTGTGCAGAGAAGTAACAAAGATTGAAAAGATAGTTAGAAATTATCTGGAGTATGTAGACAAATTATCCTGACAACTGGCCATTATCTTGCTTAACTGAACAAATATATCTCAGGAGGACAGAGAAAGAGGATGGGAGCTGGAAAGAAAACAGATGAAAACCTGTTTTTAATTTTTAGCCGAAAAGCCATGGACTATAGCATAGTCCTATCCCTTTTAGTTATGACTGTAGGTGTTACAATTAGGGGTGACAACTTCAAATTAAGTTCTCCCCTGGGTAGGAAATATCCAGCGAAACATTTGAGGCTGTTCCATTGAATGGCCCAGTTTCTGAGCAGGGCACTGCTGCTAAAACTGACACAGCAAAATGGAAGAAAGGTTGTCCCCAGGTTTAGACAGCTGAACTGGCTCTCGGGGCTCAGACAAGTGCAAGGGCTGAGTGCAAGGGGAGAATTGGACCATGTTGCTGTGCAGAGAGGAGCAGGATTAACATTTCTGGTTTCAGTGAGTTGTTAGATCAAGGCAGTCATCTTCTGAATCCTCATCTTAATGTGCCCTGCGCCTATTGTTTCACTTGGCTGAGTTGTGCTTGTTCTTAAGTCTTTGGTACTATTTTGCCCAGTACTCACGCTTTTTGAAAAGATACCTGGATAATCTATCCTGGAAAAGGACACAGTTTGCCTACCAGAATTTTGCTCATAGATGCATGTTTATCACAGGAATTCAGAGTTTCAAAAACAAGAGCAAATACTGGAAGTCTTCCTTAGAGGTGGGGAAATTGTGTGCTCACAGAAATAAAAATTCTCATTTTCACACTCCTCAGCAGAAGCACAGAAAAAGTTAAAGCATGAAGCTCGCTTGTAATTTTTAATTAGCATTGCATCCCCAGTAAACCGTAACCTGCTTTCTGGCTTTGCCACAAATGTGTTTTATGATGTGTAATCTCTCAGTGTCTGTTTCTGTCATCTCTAACTTGGGCTGGATGCAGACATGCTGCAGGGCTGTACACCGGCGTGGTGAGGAGGAGGCTGTGCTGCCTCACAGCCGCTCCGCAGCCCTGCTTGTAATTCTGCTCCTCTGCTTACATGTGCACACCTCGCAGGGGGGATGTGGAGGTTAATTAATTGCTGTTTGAGAACTACTTTGAGATCTTTGGATGAAAGAACAACTGAATATAAAGTGATTAAGTTAATTTTTGGGTTGGTGTAATCCTCCTACAAGCAAGGAAGGATAATCGTGGCCTACATCTACCTTCTGTGCTGACCTTCACAAGCACGTGTGTGAATGCTTCTGCATTCCTCACGGGGAGCAGATAGGGCAGAAGGCAATTTTGTTGTGGCTTGAACTGTTTGCCTTTTGCTAGACTCCTTTTGGAGAAGGTAGCTGCTTCAGCAAGGCTTAGCTTTTTAAAGACTACAGCTGATTTTGATGGAAGTAATTCACTATGCCTAACACCGGCTATTTGGTGTTTGGTGATGGGATGGGATACAGGTGTGTCAGAGAGTGGCAAACCTCTGCAAAGAGCTAACGAAGGGCCTAATTGCTTTGACTGAGTAGGTGACTAGAAGCAGCTGCTGAAACTCTGCCCCAGTCAAATAGGGGCAAGAGGCAGAGGCATGAGCCTGCCATAGTAACCGTCAGTGGGATAATGGAGGATGCTGTGTGAAGGAGCGCTCCAAAACTCTCTGCTGTCTGCAAGGTATTTGAGTGCTAAAGTTGGAAGGAGTGGAGAGTAGGGCTGGGATAGGCTCACCCCTCTCAGTCTGGAGGAGAGACAAAGAGGCAGAGCATGAGTGAGGTCTGCAGTGGGGCATAGCCTATGGCTCTCTGGTCTTTGGTATATGGAATTAATCCTTTTTGCTCTGGAAACGTGGTCCTTGAGCTAAGTAGATTTAAAAGTTTATGGGTTTTGTGTGCAAAATATGGTTTGAAGAGAGATAGCCTGTGTGTACTCTCAGGGCCCTTCTGCAATTTAAAATTTATTTGCTGTGAAAACTCTGTTTCTCTGTAATCTCTAATATATTTGATTAGAAAAATTATGTATGGGTAATGATCTGAGAAGCTGCCCATGTGTCTGGTTACTCTGCAAAGTAACTTCTGCTCCAGTTTATAAACCTACATCAGCTGGGAAGCTTTTGCAGAGGTTAATCTCACTTAATTCTTCTCCTTCAGTGTACAATCTTTCCCACTCAAAAACAAACAAAGATTTTTCTGAATTCAGAGGCTGAGGAAATTAATACTATCATGGTCCTTGTTCTTTTCTACCATACTGGAAATCCTTCTGTGTAGTACTAAGGCTGTTAAATGTTAATGGAAAACACAGATGCAATTGTTGCATTGCAGTTTTAGAATGCCTCATTGTGATTTAAGGATTTTGCATTTAGTGATGTTAATTTTAAGGCTATCATTGATGTCTTTGGTGCAGGATTAGACCCTAATTACTAATTTATAGGTGTAAGCTCAGCATGGTGCTTGGACATATGCTACTATCTTGTTGAGGAAGGAACCTAGCTTGCTGTTTATTTTAGTTCTGTTGAGCAGTAAGATCAGATCTTGAGATTAAGCTAAATAAACAGTTTTTTCATCATTTATATATATCCATGTTCGTAGATTGTTTCAGGGTTGTTGGGCTTGTACTGCGGATTCTCTCTGGTTTCTGGAGCTTTCCAACTAGCTACACCTGGCGCTTGGGACTGGAGTGCAAAAGCTGAGTGTTGGTGGTGGTGTGCAGCAGTGGCTCTGCTCGGTGCTGTAGCATCACTCTGTGAACATCCTTTACCATTGCAGGGGTGAGATGGATAACCTAAACCAGGAAAAAACCAAATGGAGCCTCATGCATTGAGCAACTAAAAAAATCACAGATCTGAATATAAGGGAAGAACTTTATGGAGCAACTGCTGGTATGGATGAACTTTCAGGGCTTGCTCTGTCTGTCCCCTTGGGGTTAAAAGAGCCCTTCCTCTTGGGATGGCCTGCAGAACAAACATTTTGTGATTGCTTCTCTCAGTAAAAAAAAGTTACAGCAATGACAAAGCACAGCTAACAAAGGAAAAAAAATGTAAAGTAGACAAGGTGAAGTAGCAAGGCAGAGGGTAAAAGACAAAAGGTGAAAAGGGGGGGAAAGGTGTCAGGTTTCTGTTGGCATTCATGTGCTCTGTATATAGAGTTTGAATATATTTTCCAGAAGAGGATTTCCCCTTGCATTTGCAATTCAAAGCTTCTAGCAAATTCCACTGTTTCCCTTGGCGCTTCTTCAGCCTCAGTGGATTTTCCAGTTCTGCTTTTCAGATGCAGTGCAATTGTTAAATTGTTTTAACTGTGGGGTTTTATTCTTTCTTCCCTGAAGTAATGTAGCTTAAGGTGTATTGTGTCATTCCTTAATATTTCGGTTCCAAAACTGAAAATGTGCTAGGACTTTGTTCTTTTCTGAATTTTTACTTTAATTCATGGTCTTTAGAGCTCCTTGAATATATGACAATGTTGTCTGTCTTTCTGTTTTTTATTCCCTTGCATAAACAAGATTTGGGATTCTTTATGGCATAGGTAGATGGTGATACACAACTATTATGTTCAAGTAAAATATCAGCAATGGGGTGGTTGGAACATGCTCATAAAAATAAATACCATCAAAGAGGATGATATATTTGGGATGGTAAGTAGAGAAATAAGACTTGCTATGTTACTGTCTCAGGAACGAAGAAGCTGCTACTCTATATTGTGCCAATTCCACTTCCCTTGTAGGCCTATCCAAAATGTTCTTTTTGGCTAGTCATTTTCAAATCCTATTGATAAGAGGATAATGTTGTTTGAGTAAACCTACAGATGGTAGTTTGCTTTATTTTTACCCCTCCTAGTGTAGAAAATTAATTATTATTAACAGAGCCTTGCTTTACATGCATGCTACTAACAAGCTGAAAATATTTCATATCTGTCAAAGCAGGACTGCAAAATAAAACTGTGGTCACTAAAGCCTGGATATCTGGAGAGAACCTTTATGGTGAAGAGCAGAGGAGTAACTAACATGTGGCTCTTCAAAAGCCCACATGCAGTGAAGATGTGTTAAGAAAGTGAAAATTGTTTCAACTTGTTCTGAACTGAAGTAGGATCCTGTTAATGGATCCATTACCAATATGAAGACATGCAACAAGGCTTTTTGTAATTGCTGCCGTGATGGGCTGGTGAAAGTATTTGGGGTAAGCTGCAGTAATAGCTAATTGAATGTGGAGGCCCAGCGGCTGGACCAGGCAAAGGGTTTCAAAGGGCTGCATGGGAGAATTCACTTCACAAGAGGCCCCTTTCAGATAGTCTCCAGGTTTGGAGCTCCTTTCCTTTTAGTACACGTTCTGGGAAAGCACTTTTATAATCCTCCTTTAGAGTTATTGCAAGCGAATGCAGTGATGGTTCAATGAAAAAGCATGAAAACAGTAATGGAATTTCTTTTCTTCCTCTTTTTTTTCTTCTTTCTTTCTTTCCGAATAGGCCCTTTAGAAAGTCAGACCATATGTGTAGAAGCCTTATTAACTAGGGGCCAGGTTTGGAAAGAATTGTGGTAAATTACCAACGTGAATTTGAAAATAAATGTAGAAAGCACACATTTGAGTTCTAAATTGATACTTAAAAAATCAGACCTGTAAGTTTTTAGTATCTTATGACAGTTTAAACAACGTTTGGTGTAACTTTTATAAGACTGAAACTTATTAGCCAGAAAGAGTATGGTTAAGAAAAGTTTAGAATGCTGCATGTATTTTAATCATAATAAAAGGCAATATTTATTTAGAAATGCATTTTTCTGTATTTTGATACTTTACCAGAGACACTACTCCAGCAAAGCTCTGGCTCCTTGTGGCATTATGCAAAGTAGCTAAAAATTCTGCTGTGAATTAACACAGATTTAGTTACTGATGGAACTGCAGGCAAGTCATCATCATTATGTTTTAACCCTATTATTGTTTACAACTATTGTTTTAAATCAGATTTGCTTTTAAATAGGATGATCGTGAGAATCCTTTTGTGTTTCAAAGATGAAAGAAAATGAGCAAAGAGCTAGTTAGATGTGGCATGATTTAAGAAAACAATAAATGCAATATAGAACCGCCTGCTCTAAGATTTCAGTTATGCTTGTGGAAAAAAGATTGTTGCTATTACCACTTTTTGTAGAATTACTGTAAATCCCACTAGTGCTTATTGCCTGAGCTTCTGGAAAAGTTGGACATTTTGAATTGCTTACTTTACATGGAGTATAATAAACTCATAGTGTAAAGGCCTCTGCTTTCCCAGTTACTTCCAGTTTATCTTAAACAGGACACCTACTACTGAGCTCCCAATTTAAGCTATTTAGTTTGAATATCTGCTCTTTTACTCCCTCCTAAATGTCCCTGGATCCAATTGTGTGTATATATATTTATTTTTTTTTTTTCCTTCAAGAAAATTCTGATTATAAATGTGGGCTAAAGAGCATGCTGAAAGGCTTGGGCAGGTGTTGGAAACCTGGGATGCTGAAGCACAATGTGTTTTGCTGCTGGTGAGATAACGTCATGTTTGGCAAACAGCTGAACGTAGGAGGAAGTGAGGTTTAGCCTTGGCATAGATATCACATGATGAAATTTTATAATGCCCCACCATTCTGAGCATTAAGATGTACATTAGCTTCTGCACTTGAAATTTCTCAGCAGTCTCATGGACTGACTTGAAACTCTCCAGTATGCTGGTCCTGCTGGTATTTTAGAAGAAACGGACAAATGACCGTTTAAAAAATAAACAGCAACAAAAAAAAAAATTCCTCAGGCTACAGTTCCCACAGAGATTCTTCATTTTGAAGAGGGAGGATTCATGGAAGGTAACTGTTTGTATGAAATGTTTTTGCTTTCTAAGTAGGGCTTCAGTTAAATGACAGAATTTTGTCATTGTTTTGACTTACTGAGGAAAGCTTTCATATATATTGGATACTACATTTATCTTCGTTTTTTAACTATGAATTTTCACCCTCCTCTGAAGTGGAATATTGACAAAGCAAGAAAGGGTTACTCACGGATGAAGTGCATATCAGCAAGCTATTCATACTTCCTATAAGCTTTGATATGCAAGCAATTAGTTCTATGTCTGAGAAATAAATGCCAACTTCACACCCCTTCTGTTCTTGACCTCAACCCTCAAGAGTTCATGAAATGTACCTGTTGCAACTGCTGTGTTTGTAATGCAGGCACACACACACTTAGAACAAGTTTCTGAGCATCAATCAGCAAGTAAACAACTTCTGATCTTTTCTGATTGTTGCCCATAAAGAGGTTTTTAAAGAAGAAAGAACTGAGGCTCCTGAGAGGCCTTGGCTGATTAAGAACTTTATTTGCATAACAGCAATAAATACAGGATTGCCTCAAATTAGACACATAGTCATAGCGCTGGCATTTGAAACTTCAGGACACTTTCAGGTCAGGCTTCAAAGGTGATATATTTGGTAAGTGTAACTCCTGTTCAATATTAAAATGTTGGAAATGTAATACTGAAAAAAACAGGATAGGATACCCTAGATTTGATGGGATAACCTACTAGATAAAGGCTTCATGTGAATGTATTCATTTGGTTATTTTAGGGATCAAAGTAAATTTTGATAGTTTGCTTTTGGAGATTTTTTTCATGATGAAGTCTCTAACATCTGCCATTCAACTTGTTTCTGTCTGGCCAAGAAATCACTAGGAATTTTGCTTTGTTAGGGCAGTTACATCACTGCAGAGTAAAGATTGCTGAACTTGCAAGCTGCTTGTTTTTGCTGTGCAAGCATTCAATATTTCACATAACTTTAATAAATTTCATGTGTCTGTTTAGAGAGATGAGCCTAATAAAGAAACAGATACTTAAAAACTATTTTTAGTTAACATTTAGCATGACCAAGACAAGTTTTAGGCAGGTTAGTGGGAAGTTCACAATGTCCTGAGGCATCCAGTTCCCCTGATCTTTCATATGTGATTAAATTGCTTTTTCTAGATGTAAATCTTGCCAAATAGCTGCTGGCTTTTTATATAAATTACAAATATGTAACGGTGCAGAATAAACTTGATAAGCTGTATGAAGGCAAAGAGTGAGTTCTTATGTTCTCTTGGCTAATTGCTCATATTCGTTGGTTAGCAAGAGATCTCTCCTGTATTTTAACTGCTATGAATTGCTTTGTGCATAAGCAACTAGAGCTTAAAGAATTTCTTTTGTAAGCAGATGCAGCAAAACTTTTCTCCTTGTATTCTTCATCCTTTAAAAAAAAAAAAATAGTTTTGTGTTAGAGTAGAGGTACATAGAGGGAGAAAATCTGAGTGAAGTACGACTACCTGTAACAAAACAGCGGTTGTATGTCCCTACAAATACAAAAATAAATTTCATTCTGTTCCCTAATTGTGGCGATCATCTTCTGCTAGGAAGACTTGGCTGATGTGTGTTCCTTTTTTAATTTAAGAAAAAAACTTCTAGGATGTTACTTTAAATGATGTCTGGAAATTATTGCACTACTTTTGGAATATTTGAGGGGAATCATGTCTAATTTTGGGGAATTTGGAATAAGGAAAGGTGGGCTAGCAAATGGCATTGTCCTCAAAAGGACAGTTTAAGCAGGAGGGTCAGAAAAAGCTGGAGAAGAAAATGGAGATGCTGTCCTGCATCTTGCTGTGTAGGAAATAGTGACACAGGAACGAGTGTGCAAGTACACCACCTTTCTGCAGCAGTTCTGCTGTTCCAGTGCTGTCACTTGTGACCTTCTCCTTGCTTTCCCTTTCTGCAGAAAGGGGTAGTGGGGATGGAGCAGAAAGAAAATGTTAATCTCTTCAATATGGAAGTCTATAATTATTGTCTTCCCTATGATGATGCTATATTTTTAAAGGTAGCTGCTTGCCTCTGGGAAACAAAACTAAATGCCCAGCTTGGCCTTTTTTTGGAGGTGATCTTTGAGTGTATGGTAGTTCTGAGGCCAGACACTATGTACTGAAAGCTATTTATTCATTATGTCCTGTAAACAGAGATAATTGCCTTGGGTGCTGTGATAGTGCCATGTGAAACTGGGTAAACACAAACTAGCCTAATAGGGCTTAGGTTAGTATGAATAATTAAAGCACAGGGAAAATGCATTCATGGCAGCTTTCTAAATCTTTCACTCTGCCTCTTCACTGCCATCTTGTTGCACAGTGCTCTGAGGGGAGTATCCACGGCAGCCATCTTGTCTCATAATCCTGCCCCCTGCTCCTTGAGGTGTGTGTGGTAAAGGAGAAAATGGCTGCCTCTCTCCCTTGCAGTGGCTCCCCAAAACGTAACGTGGGTGAATGCTGCACATAACTCCCAGGAAATGGTTATGCAAGCAAATTCTTACAGGTTGTAAGCAATAGCAGTTGTTTTCATACCCTGAGACCCATACACAAATTTTCCCTCTGTTTTCAGGCCTAGTCAAGAGAGGTGCCAGCCTGGAGGGCTATGGTGGCACTTGCTGTGCCTGCTGAGCAGCTGACTGGGGGTTGTAGCTGACCATTTCTACTTGCAGAAATTTGCATTACAATGTGGCCCTAAGCATCCTATCTAGATCAAAGTGGGAAGTGCTGCTCCATAGGTAGTACCAAGGCTTAACTTCATTCCTTCCTCTCTTACCTGCATCCTCTCTGGGACTTAAGTCAGTGCTAACCCTCTTCTGAATTTTACTGAGAGGAACAATTTTGAAGTCGTAACAATTCTTGCTCTCTGCATATATATAGATATAAATACAGATATATATAATTTTTTTCCTCTGGTAGTGTTGATGTCCTTGCATTATACAGCATTGGTTTTGACTAGGGTTTACAGCATTTGGACCTAAAAAGGAATCTGAAAGTACTTCAAGTCTGTGCCAGTTTGGCAAGTATAACTTATGCTCTATTGCAGCAAAGTTGCTATTTTTTATCCCAACCTCTCACTTGCCCTCTCTGGAAGAAGGCAGTTTTTAAAGTTACTTCCCCCATGCTGTCATGCTTTCTGTTCTGATCTTCCTACTCCATACTGTAATTCTGGTTGGAAAAGGTGGTTTAACTTTGCTGTTGTTGTATGTAGATGACATGGTAATCTCGAGCAACCTTAAGTCAAGGAAGTGTTGTTTTTACAGCTCAGACACAGATGAATATTGCAGGCAGGAAGGTCAACCCCAAAAGAGGTGACTGATAGAATAAACTGACATGTCAGTGAAAGAGAAAATGTGGAATTTTAAATATGGCCTGAGCATACAGGTATCTGTGCTGATCTTGAACTTTGTATTTTCCTGCTGAAACATGTCAGGGGTATTGGAATGTGAGTGTGAGAATAGATAGTCTGATCTATGTTATCTCTTCTTTATGTGAGCCACTTCTTAAAGAGTTAAGTAGGTTCAAGGACATTTTAATCTCAGAGACAAACACACTTAAATTATTCTCTGCTTTACATCTTAAAGGAAAAAAAAGTAAGTTTCCATGTTCTGCCATCCTTTTTTGCATGAATTGGTTTGTAAGGATGAATCTATTGCTATTAAGTTCTACCACAACCTTGTAAAACAAAACACTAAAGCCCTTGTGTTATCAATTCATTAGAGGCTTAAATGAAAGGAAATTCAGAGTTAAGGTTCTATCTGATCAAGTCATTGTCTCAGATTATATACTTGCAAACAAATGTGCAATACCAGGTATTTAAGGCTCAAATGCTCTGAGCAATAAAATTGATCAGTTTTTAATAATTACTTATAGCAAATATCATAGTGAATATTGGCCCATAAGTGTAACATCTTTATGGTTGTGGTGCCAATAGCCCTGTATATGCTCTTGACAAATTAGTTTCTAATGCAATTGCAATAATAGGAACTCTGTAACTATTCAATATTCATATAGAAATAATTTGTTTAAATGTAGCTGAATTCAGATATTCTTAGTGTTGTGAATAGTCATGTTTTCTGGAGGGGGGGTTTCAGCAGCAGTTCTCTTACCAAAAATATTTAATAAGTCATTTAAAACAGGAGTTCCTCTGGCTCTGATTTAAGTTGAGCCTCCAAGTGTAGTGTGATTAAACCATTAACAGGGAGAACAAAAACAGATTTAGAGAGAGAAAACCTAACTTTCGCTCTGGAAAGCATTGGGGAAAAGATGATTTCTTTGTGAAACTGCATTCTGTTGTTTGTGTGTCCCTTCGCAATTTAGCTGAAGAGACACATAAATATGTTTGGTGAAGCTTAAGAGCTCACTCTGTTTGCAGTTGAGGAGATATGTGGTATAATGTGTTGCTCTGTAGCTTGTAGGAAGGAAGGATTTTTGGGAGGTGCCTCCAGAGGTAAACGAGTAGGGAGCCTGCAGCAGCAATTCAATCCAGGAACTGCTGGATGAGAGGAGTGACACTCAGGCAAGCTTCAGAGGGGATAGAAAGGAGCATGACCTCTTGAGGACTCAGCTGTGACTATGAGATGTTTACTGGGAGATGCCAAAGTTAGACTGAAGCTAAGGACAAGTCCTGCAAGTATGGGTTAGGAGGATTTGTATTTAACCCTTGCATTTTAATCCAGCTTGCTCAGAACACCTTAAAGAGTTGACAAAGTCTTAAGGAGCCTGCTGTGCCATTGGCTGTGTTTAAGTAAAATGGGAATTTTGCTTGGGGTACTCTCACACAGTGGTTGTGTGGCAATTCTCAATTTCAGAAATTAAGATTATCCAAAACCAGCCCCTTTTTTTTCATAGCCTAGTTGAGTTTCATGAGGTTCCTTGACAGAAAAGCTGGGATTTGCCAGTGTTCTGCTTTTCATTGCTGTTGGGCTGGCCTGTGCTTGGGGAATAATATGTTGATGAAAACTAGAAAGAAAACAACCATCCCACACAATCACCACATCTCGCAGACCAATCCTCCTGCAGCATCTTAATGCACCCAGTTCTTAAAAGCAAATGGATACCGCTAAGGAAGGACGAAAGAAAAATGAGGATACCAACACTTGGAAGCTAAAAGCCGTGCAAGGTCCACATTTGGTAGCACTGAGTGTTAGGGATACTGTACAACTACCTTTGCACACTTGTGTGTTTCTATACCTGGGAGTGCTGTCTGGGCCCTTATAAAATGGTTGTTGGAGATTCCTTTTTCCTCTTCCTGCAGATAAAATGCCTGCATCTCTGCCCAGTACCTGCACAGTTGGGGGCAGGCTTGCCGATGGGT
Organism: Eurystomus gularis; assembly: GCA_013400335.1. Classification (NCBI taxonomy): domain Eukaryota; kingdom Metazoa; phylum Chordata; class Aves; order Coraciiformes; family Coraciidae; genus Eurystomus; species Eurystomus gularis. Next base: position 423,591 of record VZZY01024172.1, on the reverse strand, counting down.
ATTTCTGTGTGCACTGCATAGTGTTGAGCTTCTATTTCTGACCAAGATCCTAGAAGGATTATTAGACTTTTATTGTGTATGTATTGCAGATTAGTTTGGGTGCAAATGAGACCTGATCTGCCTTAATTCAATCCCATGAAATGATTTATTTAAAACAAAAGTTGAAATTTTCAGGGTCATAGTCATAAGGAAAAAATGTGTGATTTGGTTTAGAAAAAAAAAAAACAAACCACCAAACAAAACCCCAATTGTTTTTCCTAAATTGATTGCAAATGTGTAAGTATAAGTAACATTTGGGTTTCTTTAACAAATTCCCAAGTGATTCAGCAGTTGCCAAGGTAACAGTGCTACTTTTAATAACAATAAAGAAAGCTTATAAAACTTCCACATTTCACATTGTCTAAGATAATGCTGCCCTGATGCTGTAATAACATTATTAGCATGTACTTTCTTTTCTTCATCGAGAAGCATGTCTGGTTCATAAATTACTTGTACAGTAGCATCTAGTACAGAGGGGTCTGAGCTCATTAGAACTCCTGGATAGTATAGTAATGTGAAGAAATAATAAAGTATTTTTTAGCACTTCTTAGAACGTCCTTTTTTATTTTGCTTCCTGTGGCTGTCATTGTAGTATGTGGTTGCCTTAGATTAGTTAGTTGAATATTACTGTGATCTTTTTAATGCAGAAGCATCAGTATGTTAGAAGCAAGTCCTGCAGATAGTCTTCATAACTAAGCTATACTTCATCAAACATTGAGAGTACTCTTTTATTATTTATAGGAAGCTGTGTATTACTAAAGAAAACTCAGTTTCTAGTACTGAAATATTGTTGTTCTTGCATCTTTCAAAGCTGTCCTTTTGAGGTCTAAATGGATGTCTTCTGTTGTGCTGAAACTCGAGCTTCAACTGAACTTTGGCAGATAGCTCAATGTGGTAACTGTAGATATAAACTTCTAGGTCTGCGTGGATTATTTGTATTCTGAATACTTGACCTTATGTTTCATTCTAATGGAGTTTTACCTTTCTGTCAAGATTTTGGCACTTCATAAATGAGAGAAACTTGTTTTCCTGCTTATTTCTGCAGTCAAATCTGTGATTTGAAGATCATTCTTTTGGTTCCTGTAGTTGTGACAAAATTAAGTCTTAGTGTAAAAGGTCAAAATATCTCCAATGAAAGGCTCTTTAATGTTTGTGGGCTATATTACTTTCTTTAAAAAACCCCAACCCTTCCTGTTGCTTTTTAATATTTTTTGTTTTGAGGAAAATACATGAGTAGTTATAGACAACTCTGAGCCACTAACTGGGATTCTTGTTGCATTGGAGACACTAAAGTATAATCTCTATCTCTAAATGCAGACAAGAAAAGAAAAGAAAGAGAAACCCACCCTCATGGGCTGAAGATGTCAGATGTGGAAGGAGGAATGACTTCCCCATTTGCAGTCTTTGCCACTACTGACTCCCTTGGCTTGTTATCTCTTGCTGACACTTAATGAGCTCAGGGGAAGTGAAAGCAGGGTTAGCAGGGTTTGGTTCCTTGCAGGATAGTTTCTGAGGTATCATCTACATGCGTCTAGCTCAAAGCAATACGTAGTTTTGAATTTACCAGTTTCCTGTATGTTGTGTGGCTCATGGCTTCCAGTGTGTGTGAATGTGATTCCTTACTTCTAGAAAGAGCACAATTATTTCCTAGGAGATCTGCTACAGCTGCCTACCTAAGGCCCCCTGATGTGGGTACAAGGGTCTGAACCCGTGTCCCACACTCAAAACTTCTCTAGTGTATACTGAGCACCAAAGGCGTGTCCTTGAGCTGGTGAAGGACTTTTACCATATGCTTTCTTCTTAGTTTGCTGTAGTCTGTGTCAGTGTCTGTCACATGAGATTGGTTGCATGATAGCAGTGAAGGTTGACTGAGGATATGTGCTGTTCTTACGAAGATCTTGAACAGACCTTCAGATAGGTGTGCACCTTGGAGCACCCAGTGCCCAAGACTGGCACATGGGAGAGCCCAGAGGAGGGTATTGATTTTGATACATTTCCTTAGATGCCACAGAAGACCCTTACAGCGGCAAGCCTGATGTCTAGGGACACCTCTGGCCTATTCAATGCTACTGTTAACATTGGAAACCCTTTGTTGTGTTATAGATGTAAAATCATTAATAACAACTCTGTATCTGCTTTGATTGTGCCATATCTTTTGTCTCTCTACTGGAAAGATTGGATACTTTAGGATTAAAACTAAGAGAGTGCATTTAAATATGTATTTTTATCTTTGTCTAGTGGTTTTCATTACCTGAAATAAGAGGCTGCTGTATCTGACTTTATAAGAGGGCATATTTTATCCATGACAGCATCAAACGTTCAATATTTATTTTTACAAGTTATCTACGTTAATACTGAAAAACTTATCCTAGGGCAGAAAGTTTGCTGAACACCTTTGACCCATTGAAGGTCTCCTTTTATTTGGCTTCCATGCAGGAGTCTGTTCCAACTTGATTTTGTCATTCAGATTCTTTTTTGCTTACACTAAGATGCTTTGGGGCAGGGATTGTCTTTCCTAGTTTGTTTACACAGTGCTTAGGACAATGTGGTCCTTGTCCTTGGTGCAGCCACCTAAGCCATGTTGTAAAGCAGAGAACAGGTTACAGCAATTGAGAAGGATAGCTCAGGAACAGGTGATTTACTTGTTTTAAAGAATAGTATTTTCAGACAGGAGATGTAAAGGAAGAGCAGAATGGTGGTGACCATTAATAATGATCTAATATAGGAACAGACTGGAGCAGATAGTGTAATGGCTGTAATTTACAGCCTGAAATATAACAGCACTGATTTAAGCTCTGGACAAGATTAAGTGTTTATAAATCTTTTCACCTCTATTCTGGGAAAATTTGTTTTTAGGATAAGTATCTGGTGGGCTGTATTTTAAGAAATGTAGAGCAGTTGCTTCCTCACTACAAATTTCGTTTCTTATGATTACAGTAAAGGGTGTTTGTGCTTAAAAAAACCCTACAGAATGCTCTCTAAAACATTACAATATCACATTCTGCCTCTGTCTAGGCATGCATACACCAAAAGTGCAAATTTGCCATTTCCAGAGAAAATTGTTGTCTGTTAGTGGCAAAGGGCTGATGTAATAGCAGATTGATGACTTCAAGATGTAATTTTCCACATCTTTATGACTTTGCTGTTTGGCTGGCATTCATCCTGCTGGTTTTCTGGTTTTACCTCTGCAATTACTATTGATAATTCACGTAAAATAAGAGAGCCGGTCCTTAGTCTTCCATTCTTCCTTCTTCCATTTCACTGCAATCATCTGTAGGGTAAGAATTTTAACAGAAGGAAGTCTGTAGCTTGGTGCTGGCCTGTACGAAAAGAGAAGGCATGTTTTTATTTGTTTTTTTCCTTTGGTATTTGTTGATAAGAAGTATTTGACAAAGCAGAATTGGACAATTCAAAATGCTTTCAATGTGCCCAATTCCTGTGCTCAGCACTTGCTTTTTGAAGAACTGCCTTGTTCTTTTCAGTTCTTTGCAACATTTGAGAGTTGATCTGCTTAGGAGGTGTCTCTGGGTATTTTATCTCCTACTGCTTATGCCCATGATCAGCATTCTCTCTGCCATGGGCAGATACTTACCTCATTTTGAAATGCAATGCAATGTCTGGACCCCATCGAGTGATGCCGGTAAGAAATTTTCCGTCAGTGTCTTAGAGAAAATGGGACTTGAGGGCTAGAGGGAGAAGTTTAAATTGGTGTCAAATGGTTCTAAGATTTTCTTGGATTGATGGGCTTCTGCTGATTAATTAGTGGGTCTGCCAGTAGGACTTCTGCTACATCAAAACACAGGCCTGCCCAGCCTTGGACGGAAAAGCAGGAAATAGCCTAAATCCAGTTAAGAACTGACTTATTACAAGCTCTGTCCTGGCCTAATTGGGAGCAGCAATGGACTTAAGAATATGCAGGTTAAGGGAGTGTTTGAGCTTTTCCTGTAGACCTTCATGCTTAGCAGGAAAAAAATTGCATCAATTGCTATTCTTTTAAAATAGTTGTCTGTGAAGAGAGCTGTGAATGAAGTACTAATACTATTTAGATATTTTATTAGTGATGATGTATTAACTTACTTGAATTTACAGAGGTTTAGGTGATATTTTGATCAAGTTTCAGTCAAAGGTAGTACTGCTCAGGGCTGCTTGTTATTCTCTTCTGCTGTCCGTCCACTCTTTGTGGTAGATACCTTGTCACTTGGCTCATACAGCATAGGGGTTATTTCTGGGTGGATGGCAGAGTTGTTTGTTTTTTCTTTACTGATTCATTATTTTTCTAAATGACCAGTTACAAGTAGATCATGCAAATTATTTCAAGATAACTTTAAATAAATTTTGCATTTTGTGGAGTACTGATATCTGTAGAACTTTCTTTGTTTGGGAAGACTTCAAGTATCCTGTTACCACCTTGCCAAAGAGCAACAGAGTCAATGCTTGCATTGTTGAAAACGTTTGCTAACAATTGATTCTAAAGCTTGATCAGCTCTATCAAACAAACAAAATTGTGATAGATCAGTTGAGGGTAGCAGTGTTTATAGAAAAAATAGTTAAAGCAGCTGAAAGCCAGTGTAAGGTGTCCTGTGCTGAAGCATTTGAAGTCTCATCATGAATGTTTGAAAGCGGTGATTTTGAGAGCAGAAACCACTTTTACCTTAAAAAATTTATTAGAAGAAAGGATGCCTTGCGCAAAAAGTTTAGATCTGCGCTGAGAGCAGGAAGCTGATGTAATTCAGCAGTCTTTCATGGTGTTGGAATATGGAAAAGTGCTGCTGCTGAGAGGTGCTTTGTGTGTAGACACTAAACTACTTCAGGCTGTGAAGTATTCAGAAGCAAAGATATCATTGAAAAAAAACTGTCTAGGAAGCTGAGATGTCTGAGGACCATTATTGTTGTCACTGAGTGCTGGAGTCCTGTTTTAGAAAGTATTTTCTATGGCATGACACTTATGGTCATGCCAATTGCCTTAACGAGTGCATGAGACTGGAATATGTGGAGTTGGGAATTTTGTCTGATCATAAATCACTTCGCTAAACTCGTTGTGGCAATTACTGCTCAAGATCAAAGATCTTTGCCAACTGCATGTCATTTCTGCCAGTAGATCTTTTTAGTAATATTATAATTTACTTTTAAAAAGTTGGAAAGGAGTTACTAATAACCCTCCTAGTTAGAGCAACATTTGTTCTTTAACTAGATAGTCATTTAAAAAAGCATTGTACAGGGATTCAACAAAAGAAGAATGCAACATAGCCAAGGAAACAGTTTAGAAGAACATTCCTTTTAATCTCTGCAATATGATGAAACTAGGTAACTGGGCATTTTTTAAATGAGCATACTCATAGGTGGGGTAATACTATTTCTATTATTTATAGGTACTTAATGATTGAAAAAGCAAGTTTGGAACATTGAACTTCATGAGCAGTACTGATCAGGCTTTGATTTGTAACTGGGTGAAATAGAACCATGTATTACTGGTAATCTCGCGTGTAAGCAAGCAGTTGGATGAATTCAAAAGAGGACAGAGATTATGAACTGAGAAGAAAACCTGCATTAAACTTTTTTATAAATAGCCCTCAAGACATGGGAACTATATGGCATTAGTATGTGCCATTCAAGATAGCTACGTTTCTTGGAAAGTGAGGTAGTGCAGAAATAATGTGTGTGGTAAGACTTTTTGCTATTCTGGTGTTTTCTAAACTTGCACCAGCAATGTTCTCCCTTGCACCACCAGCATAGTATTTGGATGCCAGTGCTAAACTTGAAGTAAACCAAAGGATTGCAACACGTTCAGTCAGTGGAAGACTTTTCTCAGATGGCTTCCTAGAGACCCACTGAAGCCAGGAGGTCAAGTTAGCTGTTGTATTCTGATTTCAAGCTGCCCTTTTCAGCTGTGATGGACAGCTGTTTGGTTTTGGCCTGGGATAGATTCTCAAAGGAATGAATGGGTGAATGCTCTGGAAGCAGGAGGGGAAAAAGTGATCTACTGAATGCAGTCACACGAGACATTTGCGAACTATGGGATGTGGTAGATAAGGAGTGGCAGAGAGGCCACTGAAGAGTGACTGAGGATCTTATGCAAATAGCAGGGAGCAAACAGCCAAGCCTCAGGCATAACAGGAAGGGATTGTGAAGGATGAGAGTGTACTAGGGAGAACTTGCTGTAACTCAGATTCTATTGCTTGCTTTAAAACACAGGAAAAGATCACAAAACTAATTTTTAATACTGTTGTTTTAGCATTCAGTCTTGCATTTTGGTGCAGTTTCATGCTGATGACGTGGAAAAATGTTGCATTGCTAACTCTTTCTTTGCATGACCGTTTGTGGAAGTGTGTATGTGCGAGCCTGTTCATATGGTATATCTAAGGTGTTAATTTCTGCAAGCGGTGTTAGCAAGCCATCTTGTGATATTGTTAGGGAATTATAAACTGGATGATGGGTCATATTTGTAATGCAGCTGGCTTTAAGATCTTTGGCATCAGACTTTCCATGGGGTCTGACAGAACTGAAATATGTTCCTCTCCATTTCCTGTTCAATCTATAATTATTTGTGTGCTCTGACTTAATTCTAACAGTTTTTGCATAAGAAACCCCTGGGCACAAAACAGATTGCCATAAACACAAAGTATTCTTCTATGGCTGTCTTCAGCCTGTGATGTTTTCCCCAGGCTTGGGAGCAAGCCAGTGTCCATGCATTGCACTTATGGCAGGCGCTGTGTTTTGCTAGCACTCCACAGACTAAAAAACATCTGTCCATTCACCCTGAACTTGACATCATCTCACCTGAACTCTAATGTTTTTCCATTGTAGATCTGGTTGAATATGGCATTCAACTTTTGCCATAATATTGTTACTTGCTATTAATGAGCTGCCACAATCTGTGGGAGAGTTGGTTGCTTCTAGAAAAAGGGTGAAATGGAATTTATACAGAAAACCAGTGGAGAGCATTGAGATCATTTATAGTTAAAGTCTAAATAATAAGATATTTTAAGTCAGCTTTGAATTTTAACTTTGTGCTTTCTCTTTGTGACATTCAGATCAGGCAGATAGTGAGATTAAACCAAAATGCCTTTTTGTGTTTGTAATTCCAATGTTTCTTGAAGGACTCTCACTATTAAGTGTTTTTGTGTGGACTGTTTTGCCTTTCTTTCACTTGAATGGAGGCTTTTGTTTCAAAGGCTGGTACATGTATGACTTGGGTATCTCTTTGTGAGGTATTGTAAATAATTTTTTTTTTTTTGAGGAAATAACATGTCTCACTTTTGATTTTCAGTAAATAAAATAGCCAGGTTAAAAGAAGAAAAGTCTGGACTTTCAGTTTAAAATCCCTCTTTCCATAAAATTGCACATCTGTAATTAACAACTGATGTAGCTGTGCAAGATTTGATAGCTAAAATGCTTGTGCCCTTGATTATCTGACTTACAGTGGCAGAAGAGGCTATTTAAACTATTGTGATAAAATGAATTGAGCATCATGGCACTTAAACCTCCTGAATACTAATGGATTTAAAGCACAGACTTTTTGAAATGATGCCTATTCATCCTGCTTCTCTGTCTCTGTTCTCTTCTAACCAGTGATAGTAGCACTCAAACATCTGGACATTAAAAAAAAAAGTGAAAACACAGAACTGTTTTATTTAAATGATATATGCAGTATCTTCTGGAATGAAAAGAATGCTACAAAGATGTAGTATAGTGTTATTTGCTCTAGATACTTAGGCTTTCCTTGAAAATTAGCCAGTTTTCAGGAGAAGTGTTTGGAAGGAGGAGTGTGGGGTGGTGGAGTTTTTCACTTATTTGCCATACTGTGAAAATCTGTAGCTGCTGATAAATGTAAAGCTGTTGGTCTGTGCAAGGCTTACAGGCTGTTGTTCATCTGCAATACTCTTAGCTCTCTGCTGCCATACTACTCGTGCCTATCATTAGGAACAACTTGTGTATGAATTTTCAGAAAGATTGCACTGTGCTGGTAGGATGGGCACAGCCGCTTCTTAGACTTCAGCGATTCTTCAGACTAACGTTTTTTGTTTGCAAGGAGTCATCTGCAAACTTAATGAGAAAAATATAACCATATATACCTTTTTAAAGATACTTTCTTTTTTCAACATGATTAGTGTAAATAGGACAAGGAGCCAATATTTATTTTTTATTTAATCTTTTCCTGGTGATTCACAGGAACTGGCAAAATAAAGCAATAATTAGGATCTTATTCCAGTACAAGAAAATGTCTGTCATTTACCATGTGGTGTTTCTCTGGCTAGCAGAGGGAATTCACATCTTCACCTCTTGGTAAAAATGGAATACTGCTTCTGACTTTGGTGTGGCTGCATCTGTTAGAGTGTGCTCGAATATGTCAGTTATGCTGTATCTATAGCCTATAAAAAGTTCTTGGGATCGTAGGATAAAAACTGCTATATGAATGTGAATTAAGTTACCTGATGAACTACAGCTCTAGGGCAAGGATGAGGGTTTTGGGCTAGGGCAGCTTATTACACTGCTCTGAAGGCACTAGAGCATGGTATATCAAACTCTTCCTTGACTAAGTGACCTGGGTGATCTAAATGCTGCTGTATCGTGTTGTCTGACAGGCACTTCTTTGGGCACATGTCACTGTGATAGTTGAAGGGATACACATTCCGTCACAGCTAATAGATGTAGATTTTGCAAAAATTAATATTGTGGTCTTGACTAAGAAAGACTAAATGATAAATACCAAGGACTGAAGTATTTCCAGAGCTCTTCCAACCACTGATTCCAAGTGCTCTTGTAGGGTAGGTCAGGAAGGTGCAGAGCCAGAAGAAAATATTGCTTCATCATGGAGCCATAGCACCCTTCACTCCAGGAAAATCTTGCATTCACTCCTCGGATGCAGGGCTTTTCTTGGGGAGTGATCCTATACCAGTGCTGTCTTGTTTTCTTTCCTGGTCTTCCTGGCATTACCACTCTTGTGGAACTCCTTGTTCTAGTCTCCCCTCTGAGAATTTATCCATAGTCTTTGAGAACGTGGATCTTTCAATTTTATCCTCTTCTCCTTGCTCCCTGGTCTTTTCTGCTACCTCAGTTTTAATCATCTAGTCTTCCCTTGCCCTTAAAGGCCTTCTGACAGTAAATTTTCTGGAAAATCTAGATTCCAACTCTTCATCTGGGCATGTTTGAGAAAGAAGAGCTGCATTAGCAACTGGAAGTTCTCTATGTGCTGTGCTCTAGGGAGATGATGCATGCAAAAAAACATGCCAAGAAAAGATTAGTCAAGGTCAGGGCCGATCTAGCCTGGACTTGTCTGGGTCAAAACATGCCTCTTATTTCTAAGTGCAAGCAAAGTATCTATTTTTAATGTTTTACTAAGGCAAAGACAATTTGATTTGCATAATTCCAAAGCTTCTATAAGCCACATGTGTGGCTAGATTCCTTTGTGCTCGACAAAGATGGTAGATAGGTATCTATCATATGACGCAATTAAAATCTACCTCCAGTCCCCTTATGTCCATCAGCAAGCCAGTGGCATCATAAGCCACTGATTCCTAGGAGTGTATAATGAGTGCCACTTGTGGCTAATTACATTCTATGTTTTTCAGAAGGCTGATGTGTAAACTTTGTCAGTTGGGGATCCCTTGGAGCTAGGAACATGTTTGATCACATCTGCTGGCAAGTAGCAGCTGGCAGGGTGTGTAAGGGGGAGCCTGGCCATGGGTTCAGGTGACTGCTTTCCATAATTATTTGCTCTGGCACTACCTGAGATGAGAAAGGAAATTTCTGAAAACTTGTTTTGCTTGGTCCCAGGCTGCAGGGGAAGGGCATTCCCTCCCACTCTTCCTTCAATTTCTTTGACAGTCCTCACCTTCTCTGTCTTGCCTTGGGGCTAAAAAAGGGTCTGGAAAAGAAAACTAAGAGCACTGGGAGAGGAGCAAAGATGTATGTAGGGTTAGGCAGCAATTAAAACAGGATTGTCCAGAGGCTAGAAAGGAAAGAGGAGAAAAACTGTTCTCATTGTCCCAGTCTTGGTAGTTTTATTAACTCCATCTATACACCCTGCATTCGGAGGCCTGCAAATAGTAGTTTTGAGCAGCTGTCCTGATTCAGTGGGTTACTAATTGAGGCCTGTGAAGGAGGTTTGTCATTTATGGCTCATGTTTACTTGTAAAATCATAAGTGTGTGTTTGAAAGAATATATTGCCTGTTATTTTTCCATTGCAATATGTATACCCAGCCCCTTTCCTGGGTGTCTAAACACGGAAACTGTTAAAACTGCAAAAGATGTAGCACTGTGGCTCCAGGAATAGCAAAGAAATTTGGATGAGATTGCCACCATCCAGAAAAGAATCTGTGGGAAACAATTTATTTACTGACTTTTAACCTCATCTTATCATTGCTGATTGAAGGTAACTTGCAACTTGTTTGATACCAAATAAAATCTGCAAAGACTTGTAGGCCTATCTTTTACTCGTACAGGTGTATATATGCAGTTAGCTGTTCAGATTGAAACTGTATATTAGGGTTTCATTTTTATTAGACATAGAAATTGTGTGTTTTGGTTGTTTTTCCCCTAACAGCATTCTGATCTGCTAATGTTCCTGCCAATAAACTAATCTACTGGGTTATTACTGAAAGATGAACAGAATAATTTATAAACTCTCTACATAGATTATTTCTTTTTAATTTGAGCATTTTTGCATGAAAACCTTTTTTAGGGTACTTTAACCAAGAAATAGCTGCTCACCAAGCTCCACCTTGACCTCTGTTTATCTTTGAGGGCAGCCTACTCCTCTTTTTATTATTTTATGTATTGAAATTAATGGGTTCTGGCTGGTTCAGCAGAAAATGTCTAGTTTCCTGAAAAGCACACTGAGAGGTTGTTTTTACAGTACCATTCACGCTTGAACAGATGTGGTAAGTACCAGAAAGTCTCACTCAAGGAGTTCTCTTGAGACTTCTAGATCTGCTTTACAGATGACTGAATTTTCTGAACTTTTGGGTACCTATCCTAAACCAGACCTCTGAACTTCTTCTGAAGCCTGCCTGTTCTTACAAGAAACCTTAGTATGGAGGAGGTTTGTTTGTGAAAGGATATATTAGACTCCTTCATTTGCAGCCAACAAAAGCAGCTCTCTCTTCTCCTGGCTGCTCTAATTGATTTTTATTTTTTATTTATTGTTTTGAAGTTAAACAAATCACAGATTAAAAACCCTCCAACCAATGCCTCTAGATATTTTTGCCACATAGTAAAAATACAAGCACTAGTGCAAACAAAAAGGAAACCACAGAAGCTTGGAGTATAACGTTGCTTTATTCGTGCCTATTAACTTGTTCATGACTGCAGCTCTTCTCATGGGCATTGCTGCTGTAGCTCTGCTTTGTGATGTTGGAACCAGCATTGGTAGCCTGAGTTCAGATGAAGTTGGCAGATATGTAAGAAATGCAGCTTGGTTTGGTGCGGGTATAAGAGTATCTGAGTAAATATGATAAAAAAAGATTGTTTTTAAAGTGGACTTCATTCAGTATTCCCCAGGAAAAATTTAAGCACAAATACACTGTCGTGGCTCAGAACAAACAGACAATTTGACTTTTGACCCCAATTCCTAAACCCAGAAGACAAATGGCAATTAAAAACCCTCATAAGAAAACAAAGCATTGTATTCCCTCTTAAACTTCAGCACAAACTAAATCTTGTAGTGTCTTCAGTCTGGTTAGACTTCAGCTGTCAGTCTTTCTCCTTTTACCTTCTATTGCACTGCTGTTGGCAGCAGTTAATGAATTTTTAAATGTATGTCATGAATAGACTAGGTCACTTAATGGAATATTAAATGTCTTCATGAGAAACTTTTTCTAGAGTCATGACAAAGCTATTAAGAAAAATTAACTTTTTGTCATTCATTTCGAGCCATAACACTTCTATAGAGCATAATTTAAGTTTGGATCTGTAGCAAATGCACAGTTTGATCTTAACCTGTGTACATTCACAGCCCTTTTTACACATTTTTACATGACAGGCAGACTAGAGATCTGATTTAGCAAAGCAATGAACAGAATGATCCTGTGCTATGCTGAGTGATCAGGTGAGGTTTCTGAGCAGTTATTTAGGTTCCTGTGTGCCTCTGGCCAATCCAAACCCTGGTACTGACCCTCTCTTCTCTGTAGCCTTCATTTAAAGGTCATTACTGACCTTACCTGACCTACTGACTGCCTTCCCCCAGCAGGTGCTACTTTAGATGTGCAAAGGACTGCTGGATGTGTCTGCCGTGTTTGATATTCTTCAAATATATCAATGGGTCAGGTTCAAAGCTAAGTGATGAACTCTCACGGACATCAGTTGTGTCTTTCTGTGTTCCTTATTTATAAAAGCAAGGTGCATTTATGAACCAAAGCAGCAAGAAATTGCAGATCTTCATGAGGAGATCAGAACACAAGGCTGATTGTGAAAATGTGCGTGCAAAGATTTCCTCTGGAACAGATAGCATTTTCTTTGTTATTCTGAGCCCACAAATTTATGCCTAATCTTGGCAGAGAACATTCTCTTTTTGTTTTGTAATGAAAGTTCTTTAATTTACTAGTAAAAAAAAGAGTTTTTTTTATATCCCAAGAGGATGTCTTTGGAAATTATGCAGTCGTCTCTATTCTGTGTTTCTAGATAGTGAGATTATGTGAAATTTAAAATATAACCATCATTTTTGTATGTTACGGTGCGGTGAAATTGATGGGGTACACTACAGCTTGTGTAGTATCCTTACCATTTTTGTGGTATTTAACTAGCAGTCACTTTCCTCAGTACCTAAAAAAAAAAAAAAATAGTGGTGATGGGAAGAAATTGTTTTACCTAAATGCTTTTTAAGGATGCTTAAGAGGGTCTTAAATGGTTAAAGTTTCTAAAGGATCTCATAAGATTGCAAGAATTAAAAATGTTAAGAACTGTAATCTGAGTTAGTTCTACTGTAAAAGTGGGCTGATGCAGTGCTGAATCAGTCATTAGCTTTGAGGACAGAAACAGTCCATTAAGGCAAGAGATTGCCCAATTAGATATTTACGTGGCAGTTAAAATTGCATCAGAATGTTAACCACTTCCAATTTTCAGTCAAATGGCCTTTTTAAACTTTGACTGAAATGTTCTTAGTTCTTGCTGCATGGCAAGAGAGAAAAAAGTGCTTGAAATACTTGTTAAAAATAACCAAAACCCCACATACACATTAATTTTATGCCAAGTTGTTCTTTATGTAGTTTGAAAGGATTGTAATATTCAACTTCAAGTACTGAGAATTTTAAAATGAGTATTAGAATACCCTTAATAATATTACCATGCTAGTGCAAATGACACAAAGACTTCCTTTGTAAACTGAGACATGAACAACTGTTTTGAACCAACTGATCTCCAAAACCTTTGAAGGGTTTCAGAGTTTGGCGTATTTTTTAAAAATTGCTAAAGGAAGTGAACGAGATTGTAGTTAGTTAAGACATTCTGGTTGAATTAACCTTATTTTAAATATATTTAAATGCTAATTGTACTCTCCTTGAATAAATACAGCAATCACATGGGGTGGCCTTTACTGTAGGGTCTACAATTGCTGTTAAATTCAGTCTTGTTAAACAGTCTCCCAAGAGCTCTTGGATGTTTTTCTTGTTTGCTTTTTTTTTTTTTAAACATCGGCTCAGTAAATAGTTGAAAAGTATCTTGGGCTAATGGAGCCATGGATCCTCCAGAGTGACATATCAGTAGAGTTGTGGTATTCAGTGAAGTTGATATAAATAAATTAAACATCATAATACTAGAGTTAGACATTTGCAACTGTCTAGTGAAAACAAAGGCACAGATCAAATTATCTGGAAGCCTGCATTAGCACTCTGTACTTCTGTATGTGCCACACAAATAATGTCAAGTATATTAGAGCAATTCCTTCACAAGTGACAAGAAATGTTTTAATACTGAGGGTGTGCTAAGAACACTTACCGCTTGTGGAGATGGCTATTTTAAAGACAGTGCTGTTTGTTTTAGGAGCTGATCAGCATCTCCAGATACTGTTAGAACTATAATCCCAGCACTGCTCTCAAGGCTATGTTTAGAAAGCCAGTTTTGAAATGTTTATAGGAATATTCAAATTTAGTTAATTTGAAGTGTCTGGTATCTTGAAAATTTGTTCTGCAGAGCATCCACCTAAGAATGCCTTTAGCAACTTGGGTTGTGGGGTAGTTTCTTTGACATGAAAGCAGAAGGAACTCCTTTCTTCAGGCAGTCAACATATTCACGTTAATTGATTATTTAACAATTCACCATATTTAGATATAGATGCTTACTAGGGGAAGCCAGGTCCTCAGTGACTGACATTGTGGAGTGTGTGCATATTTTATTTGGGTTTGGTCTTTATAAGTCAGAATTTAACAAGAAAGAAAATGAACAAAATGGGCTATACCAACACTCTTTACGCTTATTCTGGCATACGCGAATGAGGTCACTGCTCTTGCTTGAAAAGTCATAAGGAGAATTGGGTGGGAAAGAACTGGGCATGATATGTGCTGTCACTTCTATTGAAACAAAACTTCTTTGTCCCTTTACTGATGCTTTGACGAAAGTGCTCTGATATAGTGTGTGTTGTGCAAATGCTGCTCAGCAGGACTCCTTGGTATGTATAGAGCATTATTCCTTTCTATGGTACTGTGGCAAAACCCAAACGATACTCAGTGGGTCTGTGTTGTGTTGGAACAGGTAGGAATGAACAGAGAAAATGTTCGTTAATAGCCTTGTTCAGCCCTTCTCTTGCATACCTTCCCTCTGTATCTCCAGGGTAAAATGGATTATCTTAGCCCTCTCTGTGCTGCTCTTAATAAAAGTGAAAATGGAGATGTGGTGCAGTGCTTTGCTTAATCTACTCCTTTCTCAATCTTCTCTAACACCATGAAGCTGTGTTACTCTCTTTTGAGCAGAGCGCTTAAAAATTAGCCTCTCATAATGTAAATCCTCCGTTGCTTTAAAAAGTGGGCAATTCTTCCTTCACTAGAAGAGATCTAAAAAAAGTTACAGCTAAGTGTAAAAATGGCAAGTGTGGTGGTTTTTTTGTTGTTGTTTGTTTTTTGTTTTCTTTTTTAAAATTTTCAGTACAAAGAGCTGGAAGGCTATTAAGCTCTTTTGCATTTATATGTGCTATATTTTATGTATTAAATGCCAAATAGTAGTTGAGCTGAGCACAGGGTTGAGCATATTGAAGTTTCATATGGTTGCGATAGCATGAATGCAAGCATTAGGCTAAAAACCATAAAAGAGAAGTAGTGTGCCAAGTCAGGATCTATGAAAGTAAATACTTAGGAGCTCTTGTGATGTCTGACTTAAATTTTTTTTTTTTTTTGACCTTATAAAATAAACTAAACTTGTTAAGGAAAAATTCTTTTATAGCATAACTGGCAAATGTATCAAGTATATGGTTTTAATTTAATCACTGCTAAAATGAATTAATAAGCAGTAGATGCTATTAGATTGAGGGACCGAGGAGCTCTTTACTGGGCTGCCTATGGAAGCAAAATAACTTTCTTATTACTTTAGATTCAGAAGCCCAAGATGTAGTGCAAGGCAGTTTAGTAACTCCTTCAGTGAGAAAGCAATGATTGAAACATATGAGAAAACTAATCAGACTTATGATGAAAGATTCACAGGTGCAGTAGCTACATGCTAGAAAGGCAAAGATGTCTTTCAATCATCATCCTCCAGACTTTTTCCCTACCAGAAAAATAACACTGGAAATGTTTCAAGATAATAGAAATGCTAAGTAATGTGTGGCAAGCGTAACTGGTATCTACCCATATTGCATGATGAAATGGAGATTAAAAGCTTTGAGCAGACTTTAAAACAAATAAAAATAATGCTCAGTTTTAAGAGATTCCTGTGGTCTAGAATGTGACTAACATATAATGCCCTCATTTGAGAGGGTCAAGTAACACACTGGAAAACTTCAGACTGCACTGTTTGATGTCATTCATGTGGAAAGTCTTAGAAGCTGTTTTAAAGTTTAAGTGAATTTTAATGGCCCAAATGAGAAAACACTTGGCAAGAATGTCATACAACTAACTCTATTTACCTGCTGAAGTACAAACCAGTCCGATTTGCAGGTTGCAAAGGAGCAGGAAAAGCCAAAGAGATCCGTCTAGAATCACGAAAGCTCTGAGGAGAGTTGCATAGAGATGATGCTGGGTTTTACAAGGTGCTGGTAGCTCTTTTGCCATCAGTTTCTTGCTGTTCTTGATAGAAACCAGACAACAAAAATCCTGCCTTAAATGTGCTTAAAATATGTAAAGATGTTAAGAAGATAGGGCATTAGTTTCATTTTTAAAAATAAGGAAAACCAAAACCAAACAACCCAATATACTTTGGGCAAAAAATGTCTCAGGGGGCCAAATTCAGGAAGCAAATTGGAACCGTCAATAAGCCTTACAGGTTGTGTGAGAGCCTGGGATCTGGGGTGGAATCCAGGCTTTACACGTGTACTGTAATTGCTCCTGACAATGCCATACAAAGCAAGGATTTCAAGGCTAGAAATCAATGAAAAGGCACAACAAATAATGAGGCCTCCATCACTGCAATTAGATACAGGAGATTCAGATCATTTAAGTTTCTGCTCATAAATTGCAAACCACAGTCAATTAGGAAGCTGTAAAGCGAGGAGTGCAGGAGGTGGGGGTGGGGATGTGAGAGGGAAGCCAAACAGACAGTTTAAAACATCGTATGTAATGGGTGAGATTCCAGAGCATGCTGCCCTAGAAAGACACTTTCAAGTGAACATAAAAATCCTTGAAGTGCTGATCCCAGCGTGCACAGCTGCAGTAGAGAAGGCAAACAGTGTTACTGCCAGAGGACTGCAATGTAAATAAGGGAGCTGCCATTCTCGTTATCTGCTGGTTAGAGCATGAGCACAGTCTGCTTAGTGTATCTTTGACAGGAAATAGCCACTCTTAATGGGATATGAGGGAGATGAATCCAACTGGCACCATAAATCTTGGAGGTGTTGGTAAGTGTAAGGCAATTAGGATCCTTTTCACTGCAGAAAGGAGACGGTTTTATTGCTTCTTTTAAAGTGTATGTTTTTTCCTAAGTGATATAGGTGCTTATTTTGAAACCATTTCATTTAAATACAGCAGTGGGTAAGCAGCCGTAATCTCAACAGGACAAGCAATCTGAGGTTTTGAGCAGGCTATTTTACACAAGCATGATCCAAGCCAGCTGTATGCTAGTTTTAAATAACTCAAAGTAGGGTTTGGTGTGTTCACCATAGTGCAGTGTGCAAATTCAGGCTTCCAATACAGTTGCCCAGGCAGAGTTACAAAAGACCTGCTTGGTAGATGATAATTAACGTCTCAAAATGGTGCACTCCCTCATCCTCTGCTAATCTTGGCCTCCAACATCTCTCACTTCCCAAATCCAGTGGTGATCTTTTGGATACAAGTGGCATCTCTTACTTGGACTAAGTGCTCCTGGGTAGATGTGTAGCTATCCAGGCACCACAGAACAGTGGTGGAGGAGAAGGTGGGTGGGAACAGGAAGTATGTGTATGTCAGTGCACCAGCTTTTGCAAGTTGCAAAGTTAACGTTTGCACCTGGCTTAGGAAAACTTGATTTCCAAACTTGAAACCATTTTTTTTTCCCTCAAGTTCTAATGGAATGCCCAAAGGCAGCTTAGAACTTGCAATCAACAAGTCAGTTAAGACACTCCAAAGGATCTAGTTAGGCAGCCCCTGTGCCAAGAGATGCCTTTCCTGGGGCTGTGTTGGTGGGTTTTGGTGGGTTTTTTGAGAAAACTATATCCATGCCCATTTGGTGGACAGTTCTGTTACAATAATTTACTTTATAAGCTGACACTTTTTCTTTGTTCATCATGGTATCTGAGCATTTCATTTTTGCCTTGGTAACTTTAGAGCTTCTGCTAATGCATAGAATCATGTTTTTCTGTTACTTTTGCCAAAAGTCCATGACTTATTTTCCTGTATCAGCTGGGCACTTCACTATAGACTAGCACCCACCCCCCTGCCCAACTCCCCAGCTGGAGGAGATGTTTTATTCAGATTTCCTACGCTCAGAGCTGTGCAAATTCCTCAGTAAAGGGGTTGGCACACACACCGTACAGTTAAGTGTGTTGGGTTTTTTTCTGTATACCCAGATTACAAATGTATTTTTATCTGAAAATTATTTAAATTCTTTGTGGCCTCTCTTGGAAAGTCTGCTGAACTGTTTTATATTAAATCTGTGGTATGGTTCTTAGTTTTTCACCTGCCCTCTTGGTGTTACAGCTTTGCACCCTCCCACAATAGTTTAACATCTGGGTTATTTAGTCACATATCAGTGGAAGAGGAAATTTCAGGTGATATGCTGAGGGTTTCATATTGCTGTCTCTGATTCCTGATCAGATTTTTCTGGGCATAAGAATGAAAAGACTTTTTCCTACTATATGGAAGGGCTTCAAACTCCCCTGAACTTGAAAGACAATGTGTTTCTTATTCACATTACTGATTTCAGTAATTTCATTCTGATCTCAATAGCACTTGTTCTTACTCCATTGTCTATGTATTTTTCATCTCTACTGGATCATCTTCAGTACTGATGCTAACAATAATTAGGGCCATCTATGCCCTAGGCAGGGCATGCCTGTAGGTTTCAACAGGCATTGTAGACAAAAGCTTGTAGCTTGTGGAAAGAATGATGACAGTTTGTCAAGGAGAAGTTATTTTGTGTATCCATGAGATTGCACTGTGTAAATCAGCTATTTTTATTTGCTGAAGTTATATGAGATGATCACATTGACAGCTCATTTTGCTGGTGTTTCCCTTTCTGATTCCTCACATAGTCTTGTAGTATGATCAGTGAATAGAGCTTCGAGCTGTTCTGTAAACTTCCTCACATTTTGATTAGGGCTCTTCCCCCCGGAGAAAACAGGGTTATAAAATTGTTGGATAAGCAAGGGTTTCACAAACCAGAAATGGAGAAAACTAACTAATAGAAGAGTGATAACAAATACTCTGGTAACTTGAAGGAACCTCCAAGTGGAAAAATTCCAGGAGCAGGGGTATCTGGCTTTGTAGTATTTTTATAGGAGAAATGGAAAGTTGCACTTAGGAAATGGAAGATTCAGAATACAGTAACACAGACTTTGGGAAATGATCAAATGGAAACTTTTCTGCAACAAATTGCTTTAATGATCAGCATAAATGTGTTTTAATTTGGATTAATTACAGCCTGGGAAGACTTTACTTCTAAATAAACTTCAGGAAAATGTCATCCATAATGAATATACTAAATAAACTTTAGTATAAATAAATGGGTCATGGCTCTCCTTCCCACTGAAGATTTGCTGTGTTTAGAAAATGTAAACAAAGCCCTGCATATATACTGTACCTTAAGGTATTTACGTAATGACAAAAGATCACTTTTTCATTTTCCAACCATCACCAAGGGATTGCAAAGCAATCAAACTTTAACAGCCAATTAATCTCTCTAGATGATGTTTGTGTAGCACTTAACCAGTTTCAGTAAATTAGATCCCTGTGGGCTGGGCTGTTACATTGATAGAAATGTTACTGCTAGCTGGAGGCATTCATTTACTAGTTTGTAAGAACAGCAGTATTGAAAAATCGTGAGCATATGGAGACAAACTCTCTGCACCTTTTAAAAAGAAATGCTCTTTGTAAAGAATAGGAGGTTCTGGGAGTCACCCAGCATGAAGCCTCACTAAACTAACTAAGTAGTTTGTCAGTTCTGTTGGACTGGGGAGACTGCTGTTAAATTCTCTGTGAGAAACAGAAGAAATCCATTGGGAGGCAGCTGTGGCTAAAGAAAGATAATTCATTGCAATAGCATCCACTTAAGCAAAGTGTTAAAGGAACAGATTTATTTAAAGTACATCTTCTGTACACCTAAAGAAAATACATTGAAATAATGTTTTAAAAAAAAAATTCTCCAGGTGAGCAAAAGCTTTCTGTATACACAAGAGAAAGATCTATCAGAGAAGTAACATCTTGGAACAAAGCTGGAAACTTTCCTTTTCAATGTGGTGGTTTAAGACATCTGCACTAGTTTGCAGGCTTCCTGTGAGTTGAAGCCTGCAAAGCACAACTGCAAATCTTCACATGGAGAGCTGCGTGACTAATGTCTATGTACCCATGACAATATAGCTATGATTACTAGGTGCTGGATTCTCAGTACGTGTTCCTCAAGATCTTGATAGTGCCATGATTTCTATACTAGGTTGGTGTAAGGACTCCCTTGCCTGTCATGACTCTGGAGAAGGGTTTTGGGGACTCCTGAATGAGTTCAGCTCTCTGTTCCTTGCTCTGCTCAATTCCAGCTGGGAGCAAGGCAGGAAACTTGTATCAGATGACCAGTTTCTGCTTGCAGCTGCACCATTGTTGCATCCTGAATGCAACAAGGGAGAAGAAGGATGACTGAAAGCACTTCAGTAACAGTTTCTGATCTATGGAAATGTCAGGAGGTCTTGAGGGAGAAATTAATTCCTGGTAGAATTAAGGCACTTGGTAAAAGTCACCGTTTTAGATTGCTGCTCTTGAAGCAGGTATGTAGGCAGTGGCACATGGCTGGAATCACATACTGATGTTGGCACAGTGGATATGGAAAATCTGTTTGTGAGGTTTCCTGGTAAGGGCCAGGGAGCCTGTGGAAATTCAGAATTTGCTATTGTTACCTGGCAGATGTCAACCCAGGAGTGTCATGGCCTAATCTGTCGGTAGGCCAGTTGGATAGGCAATTGTTTATATATAGTTTTAATGGCTGGTGAACATGCTCAGTGTGACTGGATGCTTGCTTTTGAAAGAACAGGCTGCCCAAACCCTGCTCAAGCCTGCTGTGGTACCTTGGTTCCTAAATTCATTTGCTACAAGGTGAGTGTGAATATTTGAAGACTGTAAAAGCTGTTCCCCCTTCTGTGGGTGTTTGCTGAAGAAAAAGCAGGGCCATGAACACCTGCTGAGAAAGGCAGGTGGTAACAAATAGGAGCTGACCTTTGGACGTGACTTTCTGCTTTATCCCTTCTGATAACTTACATAATGTGGCCTGACCATATGGTGTTTAGCAGGAGGTTTAATTATATTGTTAGGCAGCACATACACTTGCAAGGTCAAAGAAAGGGATGGTCAAGGGGGTCTCTTTCTGCATCATGTTGCCATTGAGGAACTTGCTGATTATGGCCTAGAAATCACGGAACAGTTGAGGTTAGAAGAGATTGTCAGTGGTAATCTGGCCCAACCTCCTGGCTCAAGCAGAGCCACCTGGAGTCATGCCCAGGATGATGCTTTTGAATATCTCCAAGGATAGAGACTCCACAACCCCTCCCTGGGCAGCCTATGCCAGTGCTTAGTCACTCTCACAATGATAAAAGGGTTTCCTGATATTCAGGCAGAACTTGCTGTGTTTTCAATTTGTGCCTATTGCCTCTTGTCCTGTGACTGGGCACCTTGGAAAAGAGTCTGGCTCCACTTTTTGCAGGGCTGAATAGAGGGAAAATTTTTACCTCCCTCAACCTGCTAATGATAACTTGTCTAATGCAATTGTAGCGCTTGCAAGAGTGGACAGGAAGTGAGTTTTTGAGTGTGGATGTTGTTGTGAAAACATAGTTTAGAACACAGGGAGCCTGTAGTATGAATGTGCTATTTGTTACAATTTTCTAACAAAGATGTGGTCTTGAATGGTTGATAATGAAATGCTTTCTCAGTGCAATGATTTTACTTACTCTTTAGATGCACAATGGATGAGTTTGGATAGAGGCTCTTTTTTGAGAACAGAAGAATGACTTCATGTATTGAATAAAATTACAACTTCCTAAAATGACATGCTGGGAAAATAAATGTATCTAAGTGATACTTGGCTCTAGGGGTGAAATGAAAGAACAAAACTACAGGACTCTCTCCAACCAAGTGAAGTTCTGACAAGGTCATATAACAAAAGCATAATAATAACACTCTGGGTTTCTAGTTATCATTTCAGTATGTGCTCTGACCAGTGAAAGCATTGCTAATTTTGTTTTGCACAGCTGTCCTCAATGTCATGAGTTTGTATTTTTGTATTGTTGGATCTTGCTCTCTTCCAGATATGCCTGTTTTCTATATCTTCCTCAGTAATAACTGGCTTTGAGACTGTTAGAATAATCCTCTCATAGTTTCAACTGAAAATGACAACAGAATATTTTTCTGCAGTTTAATAGCTGGGTATAACTCTGAAAGGTTATACCATGTATCTGCTAAGTATGTTTACTCTGCAATGCAGGCAGGCAAATGCATCTGATTTCTACACTGTAGTTCATAATCAAGCACTGTCAAAGCAGGTGTGAGTGCTGCAAAGATTCAAGAGGTGCTGCTTCCTCCTGTTCAAACACCAGACCTTTGCAGGGCATGCTAATGGGTTGGGGAGCCACAGAAGGAAAACTGTGTGACATTTCAATGCCTCTTCCTGGAGGCAACTTGGGAGACTGCCAGCCAGAAAGCTACGAGTTGACACATTGCTCCCATCTCCTATATGTGTGGCTCTCCACATCCCTGCCCCTCCAAAATCCCTCCCCCGCTAAAAAAACCCCCCAAACAAAACCAACTTAAATTTATTAAATTTGATGGCTTTTGAAAACCTTAATAGCCTGTTGCCATCCAGGGTAGAGGAGCAGCTCTTTCCTGGAAGAGGTCAAACACAAAATCTCAGTAGGGTGAAGGATGCCTCAGGGAGCAACAAAAGTTATGCTGAAATTTGCTGACCAGTCCTGGAGTAGTGACATGATGATTTCAAGCAATCTTCAGGCTATCCTTCTATCAAAGCACTGCTCAGTATCTGAATTATCAAATAAAGTATTTGAAATGTTTACTTTCCATTTTCTTCAGACTAGTATGTTCCAATACTCTGAGTCTCAGAGCTGATTCTCCTGTGAACTAGATCTGTCAGACAGTAATTACCATGCTCATATGCTCATCTCTTTCCTCTATAAAGAGGAGGGTGTTCAGCTCAGTAGCAGTTTAGTTCTGGTAGTGTATGTGTTTTTATCACGGTCTTCTCTTACACCAGTGGACACTGGCTTTGGTCTATATCAATAACATTTATCTGATACAAAGGCCTGAAGAAAGACTGTTTTCACCGTGCCCAAGACAAACATACAGAGAAGTACTGGACTGAAATGCAGGATTTGGTGTTGCATTAGATGTGGAGGAGAGAACATGGCTGCTTGAATCAAGAGCTTGTGGTGTTGGGAGGTCAAGTTTCCTATTTCGTGAAAATTGTCAAACAGTTTCTGGCAAAAATTCTTGGCTTTAAATTTCAAAGAGTCAGGGAGCTCTTTGCATTAAATTACTTGTACAAAAAGCTTTCTAGAGTGCGACAGAGCCTGTTATAGGGAAATAGTGATTGTGTTCCTTCTGGACTGTATTTGTAAGCCTGGTCTTGATATGAACTGTTTGAAAGTACGATAAAACACATTCATCTTGACTTGAATCTGCTCCCTAAGGCAGTGGAGAGAGTGAAATTAATTTAAAAAGAACTTTTAAAGAAGGTATAGATTTTTGTCTTCTACTACATTGCATCTAGGGGTGGGGTGTGGGGGGATGGGGTTGAAATACCCAACATCCCTATGTTTTCTGGAACAAAAAATCTGTGCTAGGAAAAAAACCAATCATTCAATCTCCTATGCATATATGTGAGAACAAGCAGCAGTACTCTATGCCCTTGGGACTGGCTCCCATCCAGATGCTTACTTACATTGCAAGGGGGAGCAGGTGGCATCTTTGTACAATCTCCAGTTTCAGATTGCATGTTATCTTTAGGGCAGTTTTAGATTCTAGCCAGTGCTCTGTGGGAGCCTATTGGCAGACACCATCTGCTAGAAACACTGGAACAGCCTGGTTTGGTCCTGCTCTCTGGTAGAGGTGATGGTGGAGGGGGAAATACTGTACAATTTTTTTTATTCCTCACTCCCCTTCCCTCCACTGTGTGCAACTTCAAATGACCTATTGACAGGGGACCACGAACTGAGATCTGCCAATGGCAATCTGACTCTAAATCAGGTCTTCTGAGTTGTGCTTTGAAGAAGTATTCTAACACTAAAGAGCATTTTTAACTCTAGGACTGTGCTGTGACACTATAGTACCTTCTAAATAACTTTTTTTACAGTCTGAGAGAGTACCATAGTTTTAGCCTCTTTCAGTGTTGGTGACATGTTGTATATCTATAATCACTCTTTTCATCTAGAATTTTTGTCCCCCATGCTCTTTGGGATTAGAAGCAGAATGGAATGCAGGTTAAAAGGCAAAACAAAAACTTGGATGCCACAACAGGTTTGTAGTGACAGCTGCATGAAGGTGTTCTATATTTCATTCTCTGCTCCTTGGTGAATTGCTCCTCTATTTGGTTCACTATGTCGTTGTGCTGAACACCAAGCTGACACTTCCACAGGACCATCCATGGACTTCTTTTTCTGAGTGACAATAGCTGATCTAATCACTGTGTATCATGGTTGGATTGATTTCCCCATCACACCTGTGCGGCATGACTTTGAAGCTGCTGATGTTGAATTCCATCAGATAAGGGCTCCTGGTCTCTGCAAGAACCTTTGAGGACTGGCCAAGGAAACTTAGAAGTCACCAGTCAGGGAATAGAATTATTTTTTCTTTTAAGTTGTTGGCTTTCGCTGTATTGCTTTCATCTCTTCACACCTTTGTGGAGTGTTTTTTTTTTCTTTTTCTTTTTTTTTTTGTCCAAAAGAAAGAGTAGAGAGCAGACTAGACTAATCAAAGTGATAGCTGTTTGCTTCTTGGAGTTTATAGGTACTATTGTATTGGTGAAAAATGATAAAGTTAACTCCTAAGCCCCGAACAGGTCTGAGGATCTATCAGCCTAGGCAGTGTTCCACCCTGGTGTGACTACATGGTATGCGGGTTAAGGGAGAGCAAATGGCCATCCAGTCTTAGGAAGAAGGAGGGCCAAATTCATGTCTCTGGGCATCAACCCTCTTAGAAACGCCTGCAATGCTCTACACAAGTAGAGAAGTCTTAAATCATTAAATAACTGTAATGACTTCATTAGGCCTCAGTGAAAATGTAGGACAACACAGCAAGAAGCTAAATATTGCTGTTACTGCTAATGTATTTTTAAAAGTTCTTAATTTTGTTGTGCCTTCTCATTGTGCATGTTGCCTAGCCAACCCAGTGCCACAGGCTAATATTTTCATTAGTATTTCTATTTATCTTCAGTAAAAATTACTTACATCTGAAAAAGCATGTGCACAGGATACATATAAACTGTGCCCTGGTGTTGGCAATTCTGTTGTTCACGCTTGTTAACCATACTGTAGCCTTAGGGCTTTCATGCTGACTCTGTTAAGCATAAAGTGCTGTAACTCACAGAGCACTGTTTTTTAGGCCTTCAAACTTATCTTTACAAATATTTCTACTAGTTTTACTGTGTTCTTTACCTTGAAGCAGTTCTACAACTAACGCTCCTTCACTTGTGTATTTCCTTCTTTTCCTCACTCTTGCGCTTTCTTAAATGTTAATAAAGCAATGGGAAACAACTCAAAAAGAGGAGATATTATATGTGCACACTGGTAATATCCATGTAAAGTGTTTCAGCAGTTCTACCTATAATGGGGAAGGCAGAGGGACAAGTACAGAAAAATAGGCCAAAATGCCGTATGGTGAAAGTGCATAGCAGGTCCAGGAGGAGAGACTAAGGTCTGCAAACAACTTTATTCCAGCAATGCTGGTCTTTCAGTAGCAAAAATTCACACTTAGCCTTTGTTAAACGTAGTTGAATAATTTTCATTGATTCTCAAATGAAAGTGCATCAGTAATAGTAGTTTGATTAGTGGTCATTTGGACCAGCTATAAGGTGGGAGAGTTCCAGCACACTTCATGTGCCTTCCGTGCAAATTCATGGGAAATGTGGATCACGGAGCTTGGGAACTCAGCAGTAAATGTAGAAGCAGCTTGCTGTAGTTATCATAGCTCAACTACTATAGATACCTCCAACATGTTACTGCCTGAAGATGCTGCTGTTTGCTCAGCCATATGCTCTGCCTCACCCAAGGCAATGTTGGGATCTGCTGAGTCAGGAAGGAGGATAAGGAAGGAGCAAAGATGGGCAGGAGGTGAAAGGCTTTGTGGTGGGCTGTATGGAATTAGGACTATAGGAAAGAGATATGGTGTTGAGGTCCTGACAGGATGGCAAGATGTGCCATCAGGGAAAGGAAGAGGCTGGAGATCAATCTTGAGGGCAAGGTTTGGGTAGACAGAGTTTAAATAGCAGTAACAGAAGAGGCTTCTGCCTCTCAGCACTATGTGAGGCTTTTAATCTAAGACCATTCCTGTTTTTCCACATCTGTCATTCTTATCTACACAACAAAAGAAATAAAAATTAGTGCAACCAGTATGCTTTATTTGGAACTGTTTGTATACTTGTAAGAAAGTTTTAGGGAGTCTTCTATTGCTTAGCACTATAAATTAGACTTAAATCTGCTCAACTCTGTGTTATACTGCACCCTCTGGAAACAGATGTTGACATGTCCTAGTGAACAGGTTTCATGTTACAATGTGGTTGTGCAGTTTTGCTAGAGGTGCATGTGTCAAGACATTCAGAAATGGCTAGTGATGTGGAAACCTTCATTGTCTGAATCTTCAGTTTTGACTGGGAACTTGGTTAACAGTTGTGATTCAAAGAATTAATAAAGAAAATAATTGTAAAAATCCTTGTTTTAAAAGAAATAGTGCTTAGTAAGACACCTTTGGAGGGGGACACAATGTTTGGGGCTCATGTGTCATCAGTTGCTTTTTGAAAGCCCTGACTCCTTGTTTCTAAACTGACAGGACACTGAATAAGTGAAATTCCTTAAAGGAAAATGTCTGTCAGAGAACTCTTGTAGCTTCCCCCTATAGGAGGATGTTTTAAATGTGAAACTTCTCCTTCAAACACTTTGTGTGAGAGCTGCTTTAAAAAGTTGAGGTAATACTGCTGTCTAGAACATATTTCAACCTTTCAGTTCTTGGTACGCTGCTGTCTGTGCGTAAGATCCTGCACTATCTCAGAACAGCAGTGAAAGGCTGAATGTATGTCCATTTATATGCATCGAAGGATTTAGTCACAGGCAACACAGACAGTTATGTAAAATATATCCTGGGGAAAGGTATTATGGTGTAACTCTTCTCATGATGAAACTCTTTAAATAAAAAATTAAAATGTTTAGTTGAATCTTGTTGGTGATAGTGAGCTCTGTATTTCTCTCCATGAACTCCAGAATCCTTTAATCTTTTGCATTTGCTGCAATTGCACCTACTTCAAAGCATTGCTGCAGGCATTGGAAAGGGTCCTGGCACTTGGTGGGGATGGGGCGGGGGGGGGGAATGTGAAGTTCTGTCATCACTTGGAAAGTGCAGCCATTTCTGAAGTACCAGTGTGATCTATCTTTACAAAAGGGCAGCAGCATTATACAACCAGTTTGGGAATGTAGGGAAACTTGTCTGTATTGGCTGTAGTTTTGAAAATGTTGTTTGTTTTTTTTTAAAACTCAACTGTTTACACTGAGAAGCTCTAGACAAATAATCTAAGGAGAGCACTGAATATAGTATGGTAGTGACAGCTGGACGCCTGTACAGATAAATGCCATTCTGTCTTGTAGTGCTGAAACCAACTGTATAAGATGAACCATGGATACAATCCAGCCATTGACATGGAGTCTGGTGATGCTAGAATTTAGCACAGGGTCTTGTGGAAGAGATGAAGAAGAGGGAGTGAAAGGTAATTTGAAGAGGTAGAGCTGTATTAGTTTTTGATAAGAAAGGTCATCTGAATTTTAGCTGTCATCTGTTGTCTGTCAACTGATCTTTTAAGAACTAAAATCTACTTTAAGGTTTGTTAAGTTTTAGGTGAGCTAACTTAGTGTGATGGAAGCTGAGAGTGGTGATGCCTTATATGAAGTCAATTCTATGCTACTGATATCAGTAGGAACAGTATGTCAAACCTCCTGCTGACTGCTGCGAGTATGATCAAGCCTGTAATGTAAATATTTGTTCTCTTTCAAGACTGCTATATTTGAATGAATACACAAAATATGTATGTCATTCACAGATACCTTGGTTTCATATTGGCTCATGTTTGGAAAAAAGATTCAGATGTAAAAGTCTCAATCATTAATGCATCTGCTTACACTGTATGTGCTTCAACATATACAGCTGCTGCTTTGACTTGCAAAACTACAAGATACTGCTTTTCATTGAAGCAGTGTAATTGTGAAAGAAGCTGTAAGGTTTTTATGGTGTTCAGATTGTGTTTTATTTTAAAGACCATATCGAAAGCATTCTACAATTAAGTTTCAAAAGAATTAGGTGCTATAATGCATTTCAAGCTGCCACTGTTGTAAAGAATTACAGTTCTTGGAGAAAAAAGTGACTATACTGCTCCAAAGTGAAATCTAAGTGCACTGTAGTTTCTTTTTATTGTGAAGGGCACTTAAGTTATGAATTCATATGGTGCTAGGAAGAGAAGGCAATTTTCAATGTGCTTTCTAGTTGGAGAAATCTATTCTTAGGTTGTTTTTTGTGTGTGGTGTGGGTTTTTTTTTTAATTGTCAATGAGTTCTCAAATAAGCCGTACCACAATTCTCTCGGTAAAAGCTGAATCAGTTCAAAGGATGTCTTCTGCGGATAAGATACATTTTAAGATAATGTTCAGGCTTCTAAGTTTTGATGTATTACTGCAATAATTTTGTTAGTTCTTAATGAGTGCTACATGTCCATGCTCCCAGTTAACACACGCCCTAATGTCAAGGGAAGAAGACCTATTTCCAAATTGGAGCTAGGAGAAACATGAATCATAGTGTCCAGAAGTTGTTTTTTAAAAATAGAATAGCACATTCTATCATTGAAGAAGTAACCTATAAATATAAAAATATTTTTTTACCTCCAATGTTTAATTACTCTTGGAAAGGAACGAACTAGACTGCACTTTGATCTGTACTTAATAAACTTGATCTTGGTTCCCACTTCCTTCTGTTATGAAAGATCAAAGGACACTTAAATGTGAGACCTTCTTGGATTTTGCATGTTTAATGTAATGTTGTTTTGGTTTTGGTTCTGGAGACAGTGCTGTTTCCTCAGGGCGATAAACTCTGAATAGGTAGCTGTTATTGAGCCTGTGTGATAACCATTCTGTGTTCATACCGTACGACTTCTCTTAGCCCAGTTAGTTTGCAAAGATCAAACCAGACAGACAAACAAAAGAAACCCAGCAAAATCCAACTTACATATTGCCTGGTGCTTTATAGAAGTACATTTGGAATGTGTCCAGAGAAGGGCCATGAGGATGATCAGAGGGCTGGAGCACCTCTCCTGTGAAGACAGACTAAGAGAGTTGGGGTTATTCGGTCCGGAGAAGAGAAGGCTCCGAGAAGACCTTATTGTGGCCTTCCAGCATCTTATGGGGGCCTACAAGAAAGCTGGTGAGGGACTTTTTAGGATGTCGAGTAGTGGTAGGACTAGGGGGAATAGATCAAAACTCTAGAGGTAGGTAGATTCAGATTAGACATTAGGAAGAATTTCTTCGCCATGAGGGTGGTGAGACACAGGAAGAGGTTGCCCAGAGAGGTGGTGGAAGCACCATCCCTCGAAGTTTTTAAGGCCAGGCTGGATGGGGCTCTGAGCAACCTGATCCAGTGGGAAGTGTCTTGTGCCCGTGGCATGCGGGTTGGAACTAGGTTATCTTTAAGGTCCCTTCCAACCCTGACAACTCTATGATTCTATAATCTTTCTCTACAGAGATTGTAAAATCCATAGACTATCTATAGTAACCTTGGTCAAAAAATAGTAGATCCTGTACCAAAAAAAAAGCAAAACATGACACAACATGGCTAATGCTGACATGATTAATTTATGTATATTGCCAGACATGACATCATTCACAAGGAACACGTGTTCCTTCTAATTAATCTTGAATAGGACACAACTTCTTACCTGCCCAGGCAAGAACAGATTAAGAATTATTGTACATCTGCACAGTAAAAGATCAGTCTGTCATATTCATTCCAACTTTCTGCATAGATGCATTTTACAAGTATTGTAATTGCAATATTAGTGTTGAGTTTTTAATGGTATGATTAAAATATTTTAACTGTTGTATTTTATTCCACAAACATTCTATTACATAACCATAAGCAACATAACCATGTTTTTGTTGCATGATTGTTTGAATAATGGAATTAATAAGTTGAGAACTCTACAGGTGACAATAAAGATATGGGGAAACAGTGTATAGAAAAATTAAATTGAACTCCTAGATGATAAATATACACCCTCCTCTTGATTTTAACCTTACTTAATATATGCACATCATCTACAATTATTTTAGGCACACACATCCATAATTAGGATTGTTCCTAAAATTGTGTTTCTCTTATGATGTTTTCTGGATGTTTCCCTTTGCCCAGTAGGATGTAAGGTAAAAAATAAGTTGGTCTGGAATGACTGGGGAGTTAGGTAACTAAAAAAAAAAAATTACAAATACAATTTTAATAGCTGTTCATATTTGTTTTTCGTCTTCCTTTTTAGCATCCCCCGATTGCTGCATTTTGATAAGAACTGCTTACTTTCTTTCCCCAAAGCTTCAAAACCTTATCTTATTGGACTGTAGGCAGGGTATTGGAAGAATCTAAGAAATATCAGTGTTCTAGGTTTTGCTAGTACACACTGTATCCACAAAACAGTCAATGGCAGACTGATTCTGCAAGCTCAGCAGTCTTAAACTAGGCTAATATTCAGCTGTGAGACCACCTGGGAATTCTGGGTATTGTAGGCATAAACCAAGAGGTCAAAATCAAATTTTTGTAAAATATTACACCACAGATACTGAATGAGCAGGAAGACTTCATTTGGTGTCATCACTGCTGCTGAGCTGACAGATGGGAATAAAAACCCACAAAGAGCCCTTCCTGTCCCCTCAGTGAAAGCTTTCTGTTGATCTGTGAATAGCTAATCACACCGAGAAAGCAGCACTCTGTAGTTGCCTCTTTTTGGGCTAATGATACCACGCGTTATCTGTCCATGAAAGTAAAAAAAGCTTTGAGGAAAGCCAAAAAATTCTCCTTTGTATTTCTCTCATGAAGCAGTGTAGGACAGAGATTACCAGAAGACAGATAAGAAAAGGGAAGTGTGGACTCTGTGGCTGAAAAACAAGCCTGGAACTTGAGTTTTGCCAATTCCAGCTTAATGAGTCGTTTTGAAGCAGAATTGTTCTGGGGAAGAGCTGATAATATAAAAATATATATCAGCTAGGTTTGGTTTTGCTGTAAATATAGTGGGAAAAAAAGGAAAAAGAAATATGTAATGACTCTAGGACCACTAGGAGCCAAATTTTGTGTCTCTGCAACTGTCTTAGCATTCTGAACAAATACTATCTTCTGAAAGTCTGGTATTCCTGTCTATTGTTGTAGCTAATTTGTCCCATCTTTTTCATATTATTTTATGACTTTCTCAAAGTGTATTTTTTAACTTTGAAAATACTGGTGTAGCTTTTCTATGATTCACTTTTTAATGGCATTTTTTGCAGATTTACCAGGTGATTTGTGCCAAGAAAAACAGTTGTTTTTCTGCTATTTTCATATAGTTGAGTGATGTCTCTCCTCTCTTGATAATTTATGACCTGAGAAGATATTTAATTTTTTTTCAGAAGGTCTGGAAGGCAAAGATTAAATTTCACTAAGGTCTAATCAGATTTTCATAAAGCTGAGCCAGAAAATGAGGTTGCTTCCCTGTCTTCATTTTTGAAAAATTTGCACTTTTTTTTTTTAAATGCATCTCTGACTTCCCTCATCTGGTGATGGCACACCAGTAGTCACAAGATTCAGTCTTGTTTTCAAGAGAGTGGACAAGCTGGCTGCTAAAGAGCTCAGTGCAACAACAAAGTTCTTGCTCCTGTTCTCCTAAAATTTTCGTAACAACTTTCCATGTCTGAACATAGAAGAGGGAGGGCATGTGAGTTCTTGGCTGATCCTGCAGATTTTTCTAGTATAACTACAGCGAAGCCCTGTAAACATCTTTAAAGAAAAAGAGTATTGTAGCAGAAAGGAACAGCTAACAGAAGATCTATGTAACATTCATAGGCTGACTATAGACAGGTTCACTGCTGTGAGAGTTTTCCAGGCCATGGTAACATGCAACACAGGTCAGCTTCTCTAGGTTCAGCACTTAGAGTAGCAAAAGGTCTGTGCTTTTGAAGAGCCCAAAGTCCAAGTCTTTCACAGTACCAGTCAGATTAAGAGCAGGAGGCAGTAACCTGTGTAGACTGCTAATTCGTTGATTGTCCATTAGAAATGCTTTACAACTTTCAGTTTTCTTCAGTCTTACTCTTTGCCACTGAGATAACAGATAGGAAGTGTGAGGTGCTGGCTTCACTCAGGTCCATGGCACAACTCCAACCTCCTTCAGGAGAGCTAATTTTGGTTCTCCCTCCTCCTAGTCCTTCTCTGCTTTTCCACTTCTTTTTCTTGTTGTGGTCTTTTGTTGTGGGTTTTTCTTTTTATCTCTTTTCCCTTTCTGCTGAAGGATTTCTCTAATGCAGGCAGAAAAGGGATAGTGGTGTGTATTTTCTCAGGGCTATTACTGAGTGCAACAGCGATGAATAAAAAGGTTATGGGAGCCAAATATATTATAAATAAATAATTTCTTGGAATGTAGTTAATTACCACTTTGACAAGCTGTCTATGTGCATGGGATTTCTGGGTGGATGGATAAAATGGATATGCAATGGAAACAAAGAGCAGATGGGAGAACTTAAAGATAAAACATCTTTTGGTGTTTTGTTGTTTGTTGGTTGTTTTGTTTTTTTCTCCAAAGATTACTGCATCCCTGGTACGTTATGGAAAAGCATATCAATTGAGTAACATTGTCACTAAGTCTATAAACTTGCTGCTAAAGACCTGAAGAGGAAGAATTAAAAGATCTGTCTTGTAATGCTGAGGCCAAAAGTCCACCTGTATGCTCTTTGCAGTGTTCAGTACTGAATTATTTGCCCCCTTGAGATATGAGAGCCAAACTTTATTTACAGATTGCGCCTATTGAAAACCAAAAAGCATTAGTTTTCGAGGAATGTGTCCTCACATCTGTACACTCAGATGACAAGTGTATCACCCAGGGGTGTGCTTGTGATAGCTGTCCTGTCTAGGAGAGCTCAGTGTGACGCACGGCACCAGGCAGGCAGAACTACAGGGTGTGGCAGAAGAGCCCCTGTGATCCAGTGCCTCCTGTGCTGTTAACATCCACTCTGCACTTTCCAGCTGAGCGCATCTGGGGGAGCTGCTTGTGCTATTAACTGACCTGCAGCTTAATGTTTGTTTCCATCCCCATTCTTCAAATACTTTAAAATGATGAACAAGCCAGCCTGGTAAACTTGGCAGATTCTAACTTTATTAATGAAAGCAGATCTAATGTTCTCTGACAAATTGTTTCAGAGAAACTGTCTTGTGAAATACAGTATCTGCCAGTTTCTGAATACCAAACTATATTCCTATTAGGACAGAGTGTTAATGATTCGGTAGAAAATACAATGCTTGGTGCAGAGTGAATCTGAAATAATTTAGCACACTTGATTGTTAACCAAGCTAACTATCCTGTGAGTGCATCGGCTGCCATCTGTCCATTTACTCGACAGCCCTGTCGGGGGGAAAAGAAATATCTTGAGAGTTGGCAGTGGTCCAGTTTGCCGCAGGTCTGCTTTCTAGTGTTTTTGTAACAGATGTTGTGCCACATGCCCAAAGCTGCTGCCTGTAAGCTGCTGTGTGTTCAGATTTTTAATTTTGGGGGTGCCTGACTGTCTTTGACATAAGATTTGCATTTATCTTAGTAGCCTATTATGGGCTGCCTTTTCTTACAATGATAATCTGATGTAAAAGCCAGAGCCTAAATCTGTAGGCCTCTGTCACAAGTTTTCTGATTACTTCAGTGGACATAGGATTGGACCCTTACTTGCCAGTTGTTAATGGTTTTCATCTTTTTGATTTAATTCTGTGTATTTTAAAGTATAGCATTTATAAAATGCTTACTATGGCATTACTGAGCCCTCAACTTTGCATTGTGCTTTTAAGGAAATAAGTGGCTCCTGCTTATCTGGGATGCCCTGGAAGTGTTCATATATATAGACACCCTACCTCTTATGCACAGACAAACTAGAAATTACACTGAATTCTTCCTCTTCTGTTATCTTCCATATGTAACATTATTCCACCATAAGACCGTTGATCCTAAATGAATGTAAATCAGCCAAGGTGAGGTGAAGCTTTGGAAACTGCTGTGTTTTTCAATTCAATGATTAAAATGCCTTGCTCCTCCTGTGAAGCTTGGTTGTTGTCAGAGTAGCAGGAGGGAATTATCATCTTCCTGCAGCAACCCCTGCTGCTGCTGATAGAAAAGATTTCTTCTTCTCTCCTTCCTTTTCATTAACAAAAAGCAAAAGGAAAAAAAATATAGGTCAATTAGGGAAGGAAAGATCATTTATTTCTGTACACTTCCTACATCTCATCCATTTCAAGAGGTTTGCTGTATGAAACTGGTAACATTCATGGGATTTTTCTTCCATTCTAGTTTATATTTCCACTTTGTAGTGGACTGCCTGTATGATTTCTTGGAGAATGAAAAATAGTTTTTGTCTGTTCAGCTGTAAAAGCAACTGCCCATTGATTTGCTGCTGACTGTGTGTGTAAATAAAATACAGCACAAGAGGTGACGTATTTTATGTTAGGCATGGGAAACTTTCCAATCTCAGTGATTCATTTATCACCTTTCAATGGAAAACTTGTAGGTTGTTTCTTTAGCATGTGGCTTAACTTGCCTTTGTACATTGTCTGAGCTTCTTTCAGCTTAAAACATTTGATTCAGAGTCTCTGATTTTTAAAATATTAACTAAAAGCATACAAAATAAAAATGTGTTTACAAGAAAATCTTCTTGATTAGTCTCTATTGTTCAGTCTGTTAAATGCCATTTGTCTGTCAGGGAAATGCATCCCATGTGCAGCGAATGCTGCTGGAGGGCTGCAGAACTGATACATTTACAATATTCTGAATATTGGAAAAAGCCTTCATAATATCTCTAACTAGAATACTGACTAAGTAGTTAATCACAATCTAAGATCTCAGGCTGAGAAATGCTACTCGTTCCTGCTGTGTATGCAGACATCTGCTACTCCACAACAAACATCACTCTTTCCAGAGGAGTACTAGCAAATGTTAAGAAGACAGGTATACAGTAAATGTTTAATGCCTATGAAATGACCTGGAAGGCTGCAAATGTTTTAGCATATGGAATATAATTCAGAGTAATTAAGATGAGCATTCCAGAGTATTTATGATGATTAAAAAAAAAAAGGCAAACAACTGCTGCCATGTAAAAATAAAGAATTCAATTTACTGTTCCAACAATGCATGCTTTAGAAATGTACACACTATGGTTTACACAGGCATTTAGCTGAACAAGGCAACAAATGGTTTTTTGCTGTAACATAAGAGGCAACGTATTTGTCTACAGCTGAAAAATGTGTAGTTGCTTTCCTGAAGATTGGAAGTAATCTTATGCAGAACAAGAAACAGTTACAGTACTGAGATGCTGGTAGAGAATGGAAAGAAAAAATTCACTTAAGTCAGGTGAAGTTATGGGTTTTATCTGATGAAACACCACACCTTTCTGTAACTACTGGCATAAGAATAGAGTTAAAATAAGTGGTAGCTATCAGAAGCATTTTATTTTCCACACCATACATAGTTTAAGATACATAAAAGCAAGGGTCTGCAGTATTTCTCTAAAATATAGACAGCAAATTCTATACTGGTTGCATCAGGACAGTTTCTCTAGTTCTTACCTGTTTAATCCAGAGACAGATGTTGACAGTTCTGGAGCATAACTGTGCCAGTGCTCCAGGACGTGGCACAACTCTCTGCGTGCCGGGGATGCGTTGTTATAGATATTGAACCAGATCTGATTGTGGTACAAATAGTTTGAAAGACTAGCAATAAAAACAAAGAACTTGAAAGTTCGTAGAAATAAGGCTGTGTAAAAGCCTCACTTTTAAAAATCTCCTATTTATTCTTCTAAAGTCAGGCACTCTCCCTCTCCCTCGCCTTTTCTGCATTGCTTAGCAACACTCATGGGTGAACTTACTTACAGCAGAGCTTTGTTCCCAGATGTGATTTCAGTAATATTCGCAGGCTCAACAGTTCTGAGATGTGAAAATCAACCCCCCTCCCATTAGCCTACTTCGTTAAATAGTCTCTCTTCTCTCCTTCTGCACCCCGGGCATGTTTCAGGTTTTTTTCTCTACTGTTTTGATCTAACCAAAAGTGATGTGGAAGGAGGGGGGAGGTTCAAATAAAGCTTTAATTATGGAGGGCACTCATACAATATGTGCAACAAAGCTGCATGTTAGGCATAGAATTGGAGTATAAATGCAGAATGGGTCAAGAAAAGAACTGTTATTTCTCTCCACTCAATTTGATTTCTGAGGTTGAGATTGAATAAATAGTACTTTTTATGCCAACTGTTACATGCTGAATTGGTATGACCAAGTGCATATTATAATAAAGCCTTGAATAATCACTTTAAGTCAGGAGAAGCTAAAGTAGCTAATTGCTTTCTACATAGTTTCTCTGATTTTGGCAACACAGTACACATATCAGCACTTCCTAGAAATGTTGGGTTTGCCAGGCTAATCTGTATCTGTATTCAGTCCTATTTCTGGAGGATGATCTAGTTTATCCATTCTGTTTCTTCTTCCTTCCCCTGGCTGTTTTTCTGCAGTTCACAAAACTTTCATTTCTGGGTGGGTTTTGTGTGTGTTTTCTTCTGCAAGCCAGAAGATGTTAATGTAAGTCTCTTTGATCTTGGAGAGAAGCTAGATCACTCACAAAGGAGACTTCTGTAGAAGTGCAAACATTTCCATTGAAGTCTTTCTCAATTTATGTGCAGAACATAACATTTATATGAAAGACTTTTGTAAAAGCTGGTAGTAAGTCTTCAAGAGTTGTAGGTTTTCAACAGTGCCATGACCACATTGCTGATGTTTCGTTGAAAACTCCCTGTGTTTTGAAATGGAAGATTTGCCAGTCATGGCAAAACCCTGGAGCTTTTGCCAGCCTTTTGTATTTGGGCATCTGTCATGAATTCTGGGGGGAGGTTGACATTCAGGTGAATTACCTACCTTGTGAAATCAGTAATTTTGGGTAGCTCCTTGCTCAGAAAGAATGAGGCATGCACTCACATGCTCCCTCGGCTCTAAAACAATTAATAAAATGAGCCACCTTAAGAAAAGGCAGTGCATATGCAATGCAATGGCAAATCTCTAG
Organism: Eurystomus gularis; assembly: GCA_013400335.1. Classification (NCBI taxonomy): domain Eukaryota; kingdom Metazoa; phylum Chordata; class Aves; order Coraciiformes; family Coraciidae; genus Eurystomus; species Eurystomus gularis. The sequence continues at coordinate 386,241 of VZZY01024172.1, read as the reverse complement.
CATGTTTTGTATGATAGTCACAAAGATACTTGGAAAAGGGTATAGAATTTATGGTTCTCCAAGTCATCATAGAAAATTTATCTGGATCTAGAATCTATTTGCCTCAGTTTGTCTGGATGGAAACCAAATGAAATTCTGAGTAGTTGTGCGTTCTCTCACTGGGTCTTATGCCATAGAATCATCATAGAATGGTCTGGGTTGGAAGGGACCCTAAAGATCACCTAGTCTCAATCCCTTGGAGCTTTGCGGTAAGATTGTCTCAATAGGAGGTTGAATTAATGAAGGTCCCTGTATCCCTGTGTGAAGTAAAGCTTTAACAACAGTAGTACTGAAGAACTTTCTGATTCCTTATTCTATCTCCTGTATGCTAGCTGGTGTGTTCCTACCACTGCACCTTGTTTCTCCACTGAAAGTGTGCTGTTCCCTTCAAAATCTTTCACTGTAGCTGTGTAGTTTCTTCTGTGTTTGCTATTACGAGGAAACACCAAACAAAAAGAGGAAAAGAAAAACAGGACTGAGAAAGTAAGTTTATTCTTCTGTTGGGGAAAATAAAATAAATTCTGTATTATTGATAAGACTTCAAATTGAGACTGTGGGGTTTTGGGGGGTTTCTGTTTTTGTTTTGTTGTGGTGTGGTTTTTTTTTTTTAATTTTTTTTAATTTCATACACTTGTTTAAATGCATACCTAGGAGTTGTTTCTGTGTGAAGCTCCTCAGGAGTTCTCCTTGTTACCACAGGATGTGGATGAAACATTTGCTTAGTGTTATATGTGCACAGGTAGTGTGCTTGGAGGTACTCTAGCACTTCCAGTCTCTTTTTGCTTGATTGCTTCTATCCCCGAGCTTTTATGTTACTGACAGATAATATTGCTTCTCTTAGTGCAACTCACTCTGTATTGCATTCCTTATGAACAAGGCAACCCTCCTCCCCGCCACCTCACCCCAAAGCTTGAGGGATGTATTTTCAAACAGTGTAATAAATTGCAGAGAATTTGAAGTGTGCAACAATCCTGTAAGACTCTAATATCATATGGTATTCCTCTATTTCTTTACTTAGTTTTCCTACAAGTGATGGATTATGTTTAAGAATAGAAGCTATAAATCACATCATGGTAGAAACCGTCTCTAGCTTTACTTTGCAGGCAGATCATTTGATGAATGTGATTGTTACTTCATACACATATGTGTTAGTGCCTCAGAAAAGCGCAGAAAAGCACATAGTGCATGGAAATCCTTGTACTGTACTTGTGTATTGAGACATTTTGTTGCACTGCAGAACCAAGTTGCATGTGCCTATCTTTGCTTCTGTTATCTTGGAGTATGTAGTTAGAAGTCATATGGAAGCTGAAGATGATAGTCTCTGACTCTGAAGAAAAACTATGCATTTATTTTCTATACAGTGTAATTCTACCCCATTTCCCTGTCACTGAATGTGCAGTCAGCAGAATGTCTGATTCTTTTTCTCCTCTCATCCCTTTAAGTGAAAGCTGCTTTTTCAAGAGTTAATTGAAGACTGGAGATGTCACTCGCTACAGCACACTATTGTCTGAATTTGGTCTAAACAGCAAAGGATAAGTAAAAGGGCTACTCTGTGTTGCTCTCCCAGTTTTCTGATAGAAGTGGTTTTCAAAGTGAGGTGTTAAATAGTCGTTGGACCACGGTGTCCTCTAATCTACCTGAACAGCTTTAGGAGTTATGATGTTTGTATATGAAATCTCATACAGCCAAAGGGAGCTGTTAATTGCTTGGTTGCTCTCACAGCTTCTGATGCTTTGGAAGTGAAAATCACTATAATTGCTACTGGGCTTTAAAATTATTTTTTAGGTACTGTTTTATTTTTTAGCCAGAATACGTTAGGAATTGTACTGTTGGGCTGATCTGAATGACCAGTAGATCATTTTTGCAAATATCTATTCAGCAACAAACCATCATTTGCTTAAAAGCAGATAAAGGGGTTTTTTGTGTGTAATACAGCAGTTCAGCTAAATACTCAATTGAAAAATATACTGCAGCTCATTCGTACTGTCTTTCTAACCTCTTCAAACTACGTAACTATGGATCAGTGTGAAACCTAGTCATGGTTTTGCAGGAAGACATGTAACTGGTGGAACTGGTTCTCCATTATAGCAATCCAGGGTAACGCCAGAACTTCACAAAGTACCTTATACCGTTAGGTAGGATTAGGTATAGTGGTGGTGATAAGGCTGAAAACACATTCCATTGCCTTTCATGTTCAAAGCACTTAAAAAAAAAAAAAGTATCTAATTAATCTGTACCACAACTAGATTAAATATTCCAAGTGGTTCTCCAGCTCAGTTGCTGTCATTATCAGCACTTTTCAGGTGACAGGGTATCCTGCCTTTACTCTTTAAAGTCCTGCATTGAAATTCTGCTGACTTTGCCATGCTGGCAGAAACCCTGAAAAACATTACTTTCATCTGGAATAAAACTAAATGCTTGACTTTGAGCATTTGTCCAAAAAGGTGTGAAAAACTAGGGCTGGAAAAGTGGAGAAACTTGAAGTCCTGTTGTCTAAGTGTCCTTGAGGACTGCACTGCAGTATCACTTTTGTTGTTTGTACTAAGGGGTTGGATTAAGCAGGCCCTTAAAATTATAGCTGTGAACCAAGATGACACTTTTTTTTGAGGAGGATCCCAAACACCTAGTCTGTGAACTATGCTTGTTATACCAGGTGTTTCCAAAACCTCTCTTTCAATTTTGGGACTCTATTGCTGCTGTCAACATTTGTTGGCATGTCTCAAAACACATGCCCCCTTCCCCTGTTTTTTTCTATGCAAAGCTGTGAATTTGCGAGTTAGTTGGGCAAATCAAAGCCATGGGTTATATTTTAGCTTATTTTTCTCCTTTAGAGAAGGCACTATGTATCTGGAACTTTTTTGTTGCTGAGTTCTAGCACATGGTGCTGTCATGTTGTAAACTTTCCAACTATCTCACCCTCCTGACTCACTACTTTTCATATTTTGTCTTTATCTGAGTTCTTGAACTTTATGAGAGTAAATGTGCAGTGTTTGTGTGCAGCTGAGGACAGAGGGAGGGCTTGGACTGAGTAGGCTCAAGTGTTATTCTGATATAAGTGGTGTGTAATAACAGTGCAAAGCAGATTTGCTGTTACAGACATCAGCCTTTGTGCTGCACACGCGAAAGTCTCCCCTATGACATATAAAAGTGAAACATTTTACCTCGTGTTTGCAGGCAGTTATAGAGAAAAGGTAGGAAACAATGCTGATCTTTCCTTGTTTCTTCGTTTTAAAATTGAACAACCAGTAAGTGTGATGTGAAATCCTTGAGTAAGCTGCTTCTTTTATTAAGTAACTTCTGTTATTAACTTATTATTTTAGAATGTTAACTCTTTTGTAATGGGGTTTTTGCATGTTGTTTAAATAACCCTGCTGGGCGACTGTGCCATTTCCTATTCTAACCACCCACTTTAGTGCCAAGTGCTGGGTAGTTTGGGATGGTGTGCTGGGAGCAGTGGTGGAGCCCTCGTGCGGCTAGTTCAGTAGGTGCAACTTCACAGGAGTGGGCTAGGGAGGTAGGAAGCCCTGGGCCAAATCTTATAAGGATTCCACCCTATTAGTGTTATAAAGTCATTGCAAAATCTTGACCGTTTGCCAGTTAAGAGCTCAGTACTTGGTGCAGATAATTTCTGCTTCTGTGTGTGTATTCTGCTTGTGCTTCTGTTTCATTTAACCCACTCCCTGTAGCTCTAAGTAAAAGACAAGCGACTCTTGAAACATACCCAACAGTTTGGGCCCAATACTACAAGTTCTTAGACACTTATCAAATTTTAATTGAAAACAGTTGCATTTATCTTATTCTGCAAACTGTTTTTTTTTGTCTAAGAGCTTTTAAAAATTGGGGCTTGAAGGGATGATCTTGTTTTATTGCAATAGATGGTGAAGGGATGATCTTGTTTTATTGCAATAGATGGTTTTGTCAGGCTTCAGTGGGAGCAGGAGTGAACCTTAAACAGGTAAGTTGTTTTGTTTTTTTCCTAACATGGCTGCTTTAATAAAGGCATATTGTCTCATCAATTTTTAAGCTAAACTCCCTATAGCAATCAAAGAAGAGTTCTGCTGAAAAATCAGTTTTACAGTATGACCCATAGGTACTACATGTCTTACAAGATTGAACTGCTCTCTTTGTAATTTGGCCTCTTCCCTGCCTCTCCCTTTATTTTATTAAAACAAAGCAAAGCATGTGTAATCTCTTTGGAGTGCCTATTTAAGCATGCCATCTGATGGCTGAAACTGCTTCATTTCCTTTGGCTGTGGAGGATAAGTTAGCTCCACGTGAAGTTTTACCTCCTGCAGACACCAGAATAGTATGTGAAATATTTACCATTTTAATTGTGTGAGGCTTCATTGAAAACCTTATTTTCCTTGCCATGTGTCATTTAGAGAGGCAGTGCTGAACTATTGCTGAAAATGGGAGCCCTGACAGACAGGGAGTATGGCACTTGTTTAACAAAGAACAGCGTGCAGGCTCCACATACTATAATGCTTAAGGCTATATAATTCCATTTTCTTCTGTAGATTTTGTTTCATTGCTTTAGTGTCTGCAGCACACAGGCTTTTAGTATTCAAGAGAAAAAATTTCAAAGCCTGCCTAATGCGTTGTCATGTGCAGAATAATTTAGGTTTTGCATAATGGGTGTTTACTTTTTTAACCTAAATGTGATATGCAAAGAATATAAACTCTTTAAAAAAAAAAACCTAGAAGCAATCAACCATGAAACAAAACCCCCTCAGTTTTTGTTATCGCTGTTCATATATGTTTTTAAGTATTGCAGTTTTTTAAATTTCTGATCCAGAGAAAAACTACTTTCCCACACAGACCCTACTATTAGTTCAATTAGATTATGCTTTTCATGATACCGTGAAAGAAACGCATCCTCCAGGCAAAATCATTAATTTTTGCTTAATCACCATATTGGGAAATTTTGACTTTTTCACATGGGTGAAAAACAGCTTTCCGTGGCAAATTTGTTTCTCATACTGCACTCTCCACCCTGTAGTCATGACAGAAAATCTGATAGGAAAATAAGATATTTACTGTTTGTGTAAATTAAATTTTTCATTGCTCCACCTAATAGCTCATTTCGGTTGTCCAAAGAGTAATCACCCATATGAAAAGCTACAATAGCTTAATTATCTGAAAAT